>CM076971.1:17480051-17507551 GCA_039105355.1 Benthosema pterotum | reverse complement strand
ATGATGGAAAGTTGGTTAACCAAACCAACATTTTTACGCTCTCTTGTAGAACATAAAAATGAAACCAAATGGACCCTTGCGGGTCCATTTGGTTTCATGTTTACACACTCAAGAGTTAAAATATTCATCATCTGAATTAGCTCACAATTAAGAAGTTTATTTAGAGAATGCAGGCGAATGGTCATTTTGATCTGTATGTTTGCCTGATTTGTTTGCGAAACCCAGCCTGGAATTGTGGACAAAAACAAAAGAAATCTTTACTTTTGGGTCTGCGGGGTAAAAGTGTCATCAAATGTTGCTCTGTGGCTGAAATGCTGAATAAATAGTGGGCCCTGCTATCCAAATGGTTGAAAAGCACTGGCCTAAATGAAAAAACTCCTAAAAGCACAACCAGATAAAAACAGTATCTAATGCTCTTCAGAAATGCATGGAATTCTTACAGTATATAGAGTTCGTGAACTTCATCTCATCGAATGCATACTGTACCTACCAATTCATATACTGTACTACAGTATGTAGTGGGAAGATTGGAGTTCAAAACTCTGACTGCCTCGGGAAAGAAACCGTTCCGTCGTGGCACATACTCCTATGTCGATTCCCTGACGGCAGGGGGGAGAACGGGTTGTGAGATGGGTGGGAAGAGTCCCTGATGCTTCGTTGTTGGTATAATTCTGTCAGGGATGGCATGATCTTTTCTGGCTGTTGTCACAGTCGCAGCACACTCACCTCTAGTTTTAAGTTGTGTTTTCCCTGGAGCAATACTAATGCACTGGTATAATCCAGGCCAACTCATTTATTGACAAACTGCTTCTCAATGCAGTTGACCTGAATTGCACCGAAAGCACTCTTTTCCACACACTCGCTGCGAAAACTCCCATATGATATCCCGAGCCTTCTGTGTGGTTTGTGCCTGTGAGAGGCAACCAGGACTGGTGTTGTACATTTTTTAGGGCATACAGACCATGTCATCGCACCAAGGCCGTCAAAGGATGCAGAGAGGGAGAGAGAGAGGGACTGAGAGAGAATTTATTGGCCTTCTGTGTTTGCTTCTGCTATCTTTAAAATGTTTAATACCAAGTGACAGCTACAAAAACTGTTGCCTTATGGTGTGCATCGGTACATAGTGCACATGCATGTATGTGAGTGGTGTTACAAATAAAGAACAATGTGCTTTTGATTGCAGCAGAAATAAAAAAAACAGCAAGAACACTGAATGATCAACAAAAACAAACTGTAGGCCTATACAGTGCATTGCGATTTGAATCCCAAAAATAAAATGCACATTTGACATGCACCTGGAGGAGAAACTATAATTAAATGACATTCCCAAAATGTTGGTTGAAAAAGCTAAAAGTGTTCTCGCCGGTGGTTCTTAAAAATAGCCACTGAGACACTGCAGCTCTGAAGGAGGAAGGACATTCCACGGTCTGGGCGCTGCACATTAAAAGGCTCCGTCACCTCTGGTGATTAACCTGCTACCAGGGAATGTCATTAGAGTCTCGGCTGAGTTGTAAAAGAAATGACAGGTATTTTGAGGCAGTATTACAATGCCGAAGCACAGCAGGAGAATGGGTTGCGTTGGGCAGGAGACAAAGACAAGGGTCTGGTTTTAAAAACGAGGGGTCAAGGACAAGGTCCTGCCTGCCCCAATGCTGTTTGTTGCCATTTGTGCATATCAAAAGAAGTGCTGGTCATCTTTGAGCTGGGCAGGATGAGGAAATTGTGTCTGATCAATGCCAGGTACTATATCCTGAGTATATTTAATTACGTCCGGCGGAAGGTACGATCCTTCCAAGTTCCACTGCTTGGCAACACCTGGAGGTGGGCATCATGGCAGGGGGCACCATTTCCCCGCTTGCCTTCACTATGGCCAATGGAGGTAATCATTCGTGCATCCCGGTGGGTGGTGGGAGGAGAGCATTTAAAACCAGGCCTCCGGCTCCCTCCCATCAGGGCATAGATGGATGATATGACCGCCCTCACATCAACCATTCCCTGGGCGAGGAGCCCATACCAACTGTGGCAGAAAAGCCAATAAAGAGCCTCGGACGTTGGTACGATGCATCCCTCAAGGACACAGTCCAAGCGGAACAGCTAAGACAGGACACGATCAGCGGTCTGCAAAGAATAGAGAAGCCAATTCTCCCAGGCAGGCTGAAGCTCTGGTGTCTTCAGTTCTGCTTTCCCAGCCGAGATTGCAACAACCAACCTCAGGCCAGATCTCGTGCTGTGGTCCCCTTCAAGCCGAAGCGTTTACATCATTGAGCTTACAGTGCCCTGGGAGGATAATGTGGGCGAGGCCTATGAGCACAAGAAGCTTCGGTACGCAGAGCTGGCAGCAGATGCCCATCAAAGGGGGTGGAAGGCCACAGTTCACCCCGTAGAGGTGGGCTGTAGAGGCTTTGTGGGCAGGTCTGTTCTCAGTCTCCTCAAAGACATGGGAATCCGGGGCCACGCCCAACGCCAAACCATCAAGGCCCTGTCCAGTGCTGCTGAAAGGGCAAGCCAGTGGCTCTGGATAAGGAGGAGAGACAACAGCTCATGGGCTCCAAAAGGACACTAGAGGCCAAGACATCATTCTGAAGGGGTCAAGGAAGAGGGGGGCACACCTGGGACACACTTGGGACGCCAGGTGTCGTGGGCCCAGTCAGCGAAACACCTGTGATGGAGAGCGCCCACCTGACGACCCCAATGAAACCCTTGGCCCCTTCCACACAACCCTGTGATGACATCCCTACCCACGGTTCTCAAGGTTAGACGAAGACAGCATCATCTAGTCCCTTGCAGGTATGCGGTCAGGCGCAAGCCTGGCTCAGGGAGGAAGACGCCCCTGCCATGCAGAGTCTACCGCACTTATGGGAGATAACATCATATCCTGTGTTCTACAAAACTAAACTGAGGTCTCTGCATTGTAATATAATAGACCAGGGGTTTTCAACCGGTGGTCCGGGGACCACCAGTGGTCCTTGGGAGGGTTCCAGGTGGTCCCCAGCTAAGTTGGTTAACCAGATGTAACTCTTGAGAACGTAAAAATGAAACCAAATGGACCCTTGCGGGTCCATTTGGTTTCATTTTTACACTCTCAAGAGTTAAAATATTCATCATCTTATTTAGCCCACAGGTCAACACAACTAGAAGATGAATGGTAATTTTGGTATATGTTTTGCCTGTTTTGTTGCCCAAATCCAGTCTTCTACAGTATTGTGGACAAAACCAAAATAAATCTTTAGTTTTGGGGCCTGTGGGGCTAAACCTGTATCCTCAAATAGTGGTCCGTGGCTCAAATTCTGAATAAATGGTGGTGGTCCCTGGTGTCAAAAAGGTTGAAAACCCCTGTAATAGACCAAGCACTGAATCACTCCTTTGTCTCAGTGGCAGCCTCTCTGGAGTCTGGGTTTTCAGGTGGTGCTAAGGTGCTTCTCTTTCTTGTACTAGTACTGTATGCTGGCGTGAGTGGGTGTTAGTTACTTGCGTGAGCAGAGCGGGCACAAGTTAAGCGGTCGGTGCACGGTCGAAATACGTCCTCCCTTGGGGGTATTCCGATTGGCTAGTTGGACTGTGATGTAATTGGGTATAATTGGGTATGAATGATTTTTTTGGTGTGTGTGTGTGTGTGTGTGTGTGTGTGTGTGTGTGTGTGTGTGTGTGTGTGTGTGTGTGTGTGTGTGTGTGTGTGTGTGTGTGTGTGTGTGTGTGTGTGTGTGTGTGTGTGTGTGTGTGTTTGACGTGATATTTTCACTTGCCATTAAAAATGGATCTCCTTTGAAATGAATTGTGATGTGCGACTATGTTTGCAGCAGTCGTGCACGTGGAAATAAAGATTGTGTTTGCATGTGTCAGACTGCCAGTGTGAGTGAGCTTGCATATACGCTTATGCATTAAAGTGAAAGCACACGCCAGAGAAAGGTTCCATTCATTTTGTGTTGGGCTCTGGCTATATGGTTTTATTCGCATGCACGTGCGCATGATCGCACACACGCACACACACACGCACGCACGCACGCACGCACGCACGCACGCACGCACGCACACACCCACACACACACACACACACACACACACACGCGCGCGCGTGTGTGTGTGTGTGTCTGTATGTCCAAACACACGTGTTTGGACATACAGTAAAACTTCACTAAAACTGTAGCTAAACCTAACCACAACCTCACAAAGACTATGCCTAACCATATACAGGTACTGTAGATCCATTAACGCACGCGCGCGCACACACACATGCACACACACACACATGCACACACGCACACACATGTAAACACACACAGGCACGCACGCGCGCACGCACACACACACACACACACACACACACACACACACACACACACACACACACACACACACACACACACACACACACACACACAGTGTCTCAGGGGTTCAGGAAGAGACAGAAGGCAGAACAGCCAGAGGTAAATACCTCCACTGTGACACCAGACTGTGTGTGTGTGCTGTTGCAATTGCTCTGTTCTATGAAGCTTGTTAAGACACATGTCAACAGAACATATTTAAATATATACTGTATCTCTGTATCTCGTCCGCAATTCATTTGATTTTTCTGCCATTTCAGGAAGAACAAAATCATTGATTTGTGTAATTCATTGTTTTAATGTTTTGAAATAATAATAACTAAAAACGAAATGTAGGACAAGGGGAGCCGTATAAAATATGCCTGTGACCAACAAAGGGGAGAGATCAGAGATCTACAGTAGCCTGGAGACACAGACATGTGACCCAGAGCACAATCTGAGCCTATTATTAGTCTGATAACTCACCTCCTCGGACTCCACCTCAACACGTAGCACTTGCCCTTGTCTCCATGACCTTATACAGGCCTATGCAAAGGCTAATTTATGTAACTTAAATATAGAATAGTATGTAGACACCAGTGCTGTAACAAATGAAATATGACATATTAGTGTGATATTATACATTTTCCAGCAAAAGTAGTGTAAAGATGTTACTGCCAAAATGGGTAATATGTGTTACTCTGCCAAAACACATCTCATTATTTAGGCTATTACAATTGAGCTTGTTGCATGTAAGAATAGAACAAATTTACAAACAAACAACAGAGATGCAGAGTAGTTTGTAGATCCTAATCCACTGCAGCATTCTGCACACATGACGTACACTACAAGGTGTTGCTAAACAGAATATGTTGCACATATTCTTTTAGGGAGCAAGTAATATAACATAGGGCATCTTTGGAAATACCGCACCAGTGCGCACTCGCCTATTAGTTTGCATCGGTGTGCTCAGTACGCAATTTCCGAAGGTGCCCATAAATTGTAACTTATATTAAGCACATGAACCTGAGCAGCAAAAGGTGTGTTTTCATGTGTTTGTTACTGACTCACTTCCCCAGGAATAGACTAGCTTTGGTCTACCACATGCAAAGTAGTGTTGATTTTGACATCTTTTTTTATGATTAGTATTTTTTATTATTTTTCAAAAAGTTACAAAAATTACAACAATAGCAAACAAATAATGCAGTTAAAAGAAAGGAAGGAAAAATGTACAATTAGGCACAGCCTCCACTTTACATGTCCAATTTATCCCATTTCAGGAGATAGTGTGTACTTTGTTAAAAAGCCTGAAGGACAATTTTTCCAGTGCTGCCACTTGACCAAGTTGAGTAAACCATGAGGGGGCAGAAGGGGCCCTCCACTCACATATGATAAGTTTGCGTCCAAGCATGTTGTTTGAGTCCACTCAGCATCATAAGGCATCAGTTCCTCAAGGAAGCACGGGTCACCTAATATGCACAAGCCTGGGGAGATTCAGTTTTAATTATAGTTTTAGTCATCTGAAATGCTTTAGTGTTGGTCAAGTCCTAGTGTAACTTTAATATGATGCAATTACACAATTATATATACGAAATCTAAAAAAATGTATTTTGACAGGCCTTGATGGCATCATAAATGGCTGATTTTACACTTGGTTTCATTCTGAATATACCCCATCTGCAAAATATATTATGCTTTGAAAATACATAAAACACAGATTAAAAGGAAAATACCTGTCACCAGAATTCATTTGATAAAGCAACTTAAAAAATCTCTGGGGTGGAAAGCCTAAGTAGACATTAAAATTCACCCAAACACAATTTGAAAAAGAAATATCTGTAACCATTATAACAATAGTTGATCTACAAGCAAGCACTGGTTACTTACAGACATAATGTGTCAAATGTGTGTAGATGGACAGTCATGTAATGAGATAAAAAAAAGATTTAAAAAACTTAAAAAACAGATAAAAAAAGGATGTTTGTCATCTTGTCAGCCTAACAACAGGAAGGAGGCCGTCATTGAGAACAGTTGCACCAATAATAATAAATCAAATGAATAAAGCAGTTTCTCGAACCAAATTTCCCTGAACTGAAGTCAAGGTTAAATGTGGACGCGGAGGGTATGTGGCAATTGTCAGCTGCCTCTGCGAGCCGCCGCTTGTTCCTTCGCCATCTGTGATTGGGTGCGTTCAGGTCAGCAAACATATTCTGAATAGTAAGATCACATCAAACATTTAATTCGCCCCCCCCCCAAGAGGAAACCCAGCACCCTATCAAACCTTGATTATTTTTATTACAAGCAACTGGTATGTAATCAAGGTCATAGACGTCTTAGATGTGCTACCAACTCTGCCTGGCAAGGTTGAAGCTATAAGATACTTTTATGCCTTGGTATATTAATAGGATTTAGATGACTAGTGATTTTATTAGGTCTAATAAAATCATGAACAGAAAATGTATGTCAGCTGATGAATGAAATCCTTGGAATGAAATCCTTTTACAGGCATGTGCCTACTTTTAGCAGACGATAAAGCTCAATATAAAGGAGGCCGGTGTGCGATGGTTTGAGGGCAGGAGGATTTCAGAGTTTCATCTGGGAGGTGAGTGAGACTTTGTTGTCATCTACAGTGAAATAAACCTAAGATGCTAAACTGCATGAAGTGTGTGCAGTTGTCTTGGACAAATAAACATTGTAACCCCAATTCATGTTATGACATTAGAATAAATTATAGGAATTGAGAACAACAACAACAACAACAACAACAAAAAAACTAATATGAGCAAACAATTTAACTCCATGCAAGACTAATATAGTAATAACAAACAAGCAAACAAACAAACATTACAACTCAAATAGAACATCTGAGTTGAATATTAAGCTTTTTTTATTATTAAGCTTTTGCTTTTTTATCTTATAAAGTAGTGTAATGTTGCATCTAACACTGCAATCGTTTTGTGCACTAGTGTGACAAATCCAACTTTGCACACTATACTTGTGTACTGTTGAAAGTTACTATCAATGCTATAACAATGCATTATGTATTATAAAATATAATGTATTATATTGGGAATAGCTCAGTCTAACATTATGGTGCATTTATACAGCACTTTCATCCAAAGCACTTTACATAGAATGTGCATACAGTACATGCAAACATCCATTCATGCATCAATGGTGGATGAAACCATGCAAGACACCTACCAGCTCATCAGGAGCAATTAGGGTGTGTCCTTGCTAAATCAGAGTTTGGCACTGTCTCTACTAATACTATAGTTACTGTTACTGCTCAGTATCAAAAGTCCCTTGCTAATAGTATGCTGATGGCTTTTCATACTTTCCTTTTCATTTTATTAGTTTTGTGTATTCTATTGTTATCTTATCTTATCTTATCTTATCTTATCTTATCTTATCTTATCTTATCTTATCTTATCTTATCTTATCTTATCTTATCTTATCTTAGTTTTGCTTATTTATCTTCTTGCTTTTCTTCATCCCCCCACTCTCTCTCGCTCTCTCTCTCTCTCTCTCTCTCTCTCTCTCTCTCACGTGCGCACGCACACACACACACACACACACACACACACACACACACACACACACACACACACACACACACACACACACACACACACACACACACACACACACACACACACACACACACCTGTAGGGATAGCACTTGAGACTCCAGCTGTTATATTGCATAGAGGGGGAAAAGCGTGAGTGTTTATATAATTTTTTATATTAAACCAAAACTTAAATATTCTTAAAAGTCTTACAATTCTCTGTTCAGATAAGCATCACAATGCAAAATCTATCTATCCACAGAAAGCCGCCACCATGAGTACGGACGCGGAGATGGAGCAGTATGGCAAGGCCGCGCCATTCCTCCGTAAGCCAGAGAGGGAGAGATTAGAGGCCCAGGCGGCACCCTTTGATGCCAAGACTGCAGCCTACGTGACTGATCCCAAGGACCTGTACCTCAAGTGTAAAATCTTAAAGAGGGAGGGCAACATGGTCACCGTCATGGTGCTGGACACAGAGGTGGTACGTAGAGCTGTATCTAAGATCACACAGAGGCTCGGAAACAGTTGTGTGTTTTACATGAAGCAGTGCCAGACACAGTAATCAGAAAGAATTCTCAAGTTGTGTTTTCTTGTTTTTCTTGCCTATAGGAGAAAACTGTAAAAGACACTGAAGTGACCCCTATGAACCCTCCCAAGTATGACAAGATTGAGGACATGGCCATGATGACCCACCTCACTGAAGCCACTGTCCTGTATAACCTCAAAGAGCGTTATGCAGCGTGGATGATCTACGTAAGTCAACAATACATAGTATTGTGCTCTGAGCTGTCACTAGCAAGGAAAAGCGAAAAGAAAATGACATATAAGGAAGTAACCCGTATTTAGTGTTCTAGTGAACACTAAATACGGGCGATGTTTCTGATGTCTGTATACGTTGTAGGTGCGTCTTTAAGTGTCTTATATAAAAGGTAGGTGTGCTTCCCTCCCCACATCCATTTTATTGTATTTATTATTATTATTATTATTATTATGTTTGTTTGTGTGAACACAAACATTAGCTCATGATTGGCCGATACACCCCATAGCGATGATGATCAAAATTGGAACAACATCAAGTCAAATAGTCAAATAGGCTACTTTACTAACAGACTGCAAAGGGTATAAACAGAATGTGGGCCACATCAGATAGATCTGGCCAACATTTCGTCAATTGGTCAACTAGCAGCAGCCTGTCACTTTTGGCTTTAGGATCTTTTGAAGGTTTTAGCTGTGCTTTTAGTCAGGAGTGAGGCTCTCCATAGGTTCTGAATCGACTTGAAACTCGATAGATATGGTTGGTGGTCGATCATGAAATTCAAATTTTCTCTCTCTCTCTCTCTCTCTCTCTCTCTCTCTCTCTCTCTCTCTCTCTCTCTCTCTCTCTCTCTCTCTCTCTCTCTCCCCTCCAGACCTACTCTGGCCTGTTCTGTGCCACTGTGAACCCCTACAAGTGGCTCCCAGTGTACGACCAGGATGTTGTGAATGCCTACAGGGGCAAGAAGCGTGTGGAGGCTCCACCCCACATCTTCTCTGTTTCTGACAACGCCTATCAGTTCATGCTGATGGGTATGTGCTAGACAAGGCGATATAAAACACTATTGGCTCGATTTTCGTTCCACCCATTGTCCCTAACGTTACCCGAAACCCGCAGCGAATTCCCTTATTGGTATTTTCGTGACATTTTCTCTTCCCTTATAGCCACTATTCTTTATGCCGACACCGTTATTTGTGACTAGAGGTGTGGTCATGGGCGTGTTTGTCGCGCAGTCCCTTAAATTGCTAATTTCGTCAAATAGATTTGGGAACTAGATAACGCCATCTCAGAGCACCCGCTAACCGATATGAGAAGGCAGAGCCACGTGCGCACGGTGCGGTGTCTGTGCGCCTTGGAGATGTCCACGACTCCACGTGGAAAGGCGCCAGTTCAATTCATCTCCTTATTTATGGATTGTCCTATAAACAGCTTTGCCTGCTGTCGGCCATTTCCTTGTGTTTAGGTAATGTACAGTATATAATATAATTAAATACATTAATTAACTTGTGACGCAATGCTGTAAATTGCAAAAAAGTCAGGAATTCGCGGCAAAAAAGACGTTTTTTTGGATCATTCATTTCTCGGTCAATTCTGGACCATTTTTTACATTTCAAAATGCAGCGTGACGGGAGAAATCCCCTCTCTCAGATGCTATATAGAATATGTAGGTGTTCTCTACGATGCGGGATCGAGCAAAATGTAAGTGTCGGGGATTCGGTGGACCGTTTCCAAATGTAAAAAATGGTCCAGAATTGACCGAGAAATGAATGATCAAAAAACGTCTTTTTTGCTGCGAATTCCCGACTTTTTTTTAGCAATTTACTTTATAACATTTTGCAGACTTGGGATAAATGCACGCCACATACAGCAAAAAAACATGGAACACGTTTTTTCAACATAACATGTTGAATAGTAAGAAATGATTGAGAATTGACCGTGCTATAATTGTTTGAAAATGAGAGCTATAATCTTTGAGAATAGGCTACTCATGCATGTGGCTGACCTAAGCCCGCAGCCAGGCTGCGTGCTTAGGAGGGTCAGGCTTAGCAGTAGGGATAAGGGAAATAGATATGGGATGAATTAAAGGGAATGGCAAGACCAACACGGATTGGATGAAAGCTAAAAACGCCCAAACCACACCTATGCATAATTTAACGGGTATAGGAGGTATTTAAGGGAGATCAGATGGTAACGAAATTATCAACTTTAGTGTGGGAACGCCTCTTCCCCAATGCTAAGTGCGTTAATTGCGTATAAGGGCTAATGTAACCAAAATCGCGCCCTATATCTTGCTCTCTGAAACACCAAATGTACAATGTTCAGAAAATGAGAAAAAAAACAACAGGAAATAAAGAAAACCATATACATTTAAAACAAAGCAATACTGCCCATCAAAGTTGGTATTGTGACATTACATAAAAAGAAAAGTTGCAATTTGGACTGAAGCAAATTTTAATGTTTTTCATTGGTTCCATTTTTTATAAACAACACACTGATGTAAAAGATGTCAAAAGCAAGTATTATGAAAAAAAAAAAAAGATCAAAAATAACCAAATGGAGTTTAGTGCCTTCCTTCTGACAGCGACAAACATATAATAATAGTTGTGTGCTGCTACACATGACATGACATTTCCTTTGTTTACATATGCTTACAGACAGAGAGAACCAGTCTGTCCTGATCACGTACGTTTATCATCTCCTAAGCTTTTTTTTAATCACTAAAGCGGAATACTTTACCACTCATCTTCAACATTGTGCCATGTCATAATATACCTTGAAACCGTTGAACTGTAGGATTACCTCTCGGGGTTAATGGCCTGAAATGGTCAAGAAGAACTGTATTATGACATTGGCCAATGTTGAACTTGGGTGGTATTCATTTATTTATTTATTTTTGCTTTAATTATACTTATAGAGGGATAAACAGTAAAAAGAAATAGAAAGTCTTAAAGGAAATTTGGAGGAAAATGGGTGTGACATGCTGAGTGTTTGCTTTCATAACCAATGTAGAATCTGCTGCATTTTTCTGCGTGTATGTATTTCTAACCAGTGTGGAACCCAATGCATTTCCCTAAATACCGGTATACTGTATGTATTTCTAACGAATGTAAAACCCAATGCATTTCCATAAATATATTGCATGTATATCTAACCAATGTAGAACCCAGTGAATTTCTCTGAATGCACTGTGTGTATTTCTAACCAGTGGAGAATCCGGTGCAGGGAAGACTGTGAACACCAAGCGTGTCATCCAGTACTTTGCAACAGCAGCAGGCTCTGGCACTGGCGGCGGTGCACCGGGCGAAAAGGCTCAACCAGTCTCTTCTGGCAAACTCAAGGTATATGTACAGGTTTTAAACTGTAACAAATTACACATTTTGAAAAGCTTGAAATCCCATGAAGTTTATTTATGAACATTCTAGGGTGGGGGTTATTAACATGGATTTTTATTGATCAGTGATTTGTTTGGTGAACTGCAATAAATTCTGACCAAACTCTAAATGTGTTGATGTGTAAAACATGCTCTAGGGCTCCCTGGAGGATCAGATTATCGCAGCCAATCCCTTGCTGGAGGCCTATGGTAATGCCAAAACTGTGAGGAACGACAACTCGTCTCGCTTTGTAAGTTCTCATGTCCTGAAAAATCCTGAAGCAATTTCAGAATGTAGAGGGGTTGTTTTGTTTGTTTGTTAGTTAATACAAATTGTGTTTTATAAAACAGGGTAAATTCATCCGAATCTGGTTCAACAATAGCGGTAAACTGTCTAGTGCTGATATCGAGACCTGTGAGTATGAAATTCACATGATTCCTATTTCCTATGATAATCCAGTGTTATTATATGTGTCTAAAATTTCAGAGGAATCAATTCTGACTTATGTACATTACAAACAACCCTTGTAGATCTGTTGGAAAAGTCCAGAGTGACCTTCCAGCTCCCTGCTGAGAGAGGATATCATATCTTCTATCAGATGATGACCGGGCACAGACCTAATATCGTGGGTAGGTTTGAAAATGGACTAATGATGCAGTGATTACATCAATTTAACAAATGACTAAAAAATAATTACACCTTTTATTTTTAATTCTTCTTCAGAAATGTGTCTGATCACCACCAACCCCTATGACTTCCCCTTGTGCAGCATGGGGCAGATCGCTGTGGCCAGCATCAACGACAAGGAGGAGTTGGACGCCACAGACGTCAGTAACCATGATGTTAATAATAGGTTATGTTCATAGTGTGCGGCTCAGTTGTTGTTATATGGTCATGACGTTGTTAATGTTCAGTGTGCAGTCAATTGTTTATAGTAGAGATCAGAGACGCTGCTCCTTCACCAGATCATCATCAGTTGAAGATATATGGACGTTAATGCAAAGTGTTAATGTCACTCGTCTGATTGACAGGATGCTATTGACATCCTGGGCTTCACAGCTGAGGAGAAAACGTACATCTACAGGTTCACGGGTGCAGTGATGCATCATGGGGTGTTGAAGTTCAAGCAGAAGCAGCGCGAAGAGCAGGCAGAGCCTGACGGCACCGAGGGTGAGTGGCACCTTCAGCCGGGGAATGAAAAATGATCATTCTAAAACGGGTAGTTCAAATACTTCATTCTGATTGGCTGGTCACGATCACATGACAGGGCTAAAATGCCCCGATAGACAGTGTGGCCCACTCTGGTAGACATAAAGCAGAGCTACTCTATGAGCTACTTTTGTGAATATAATCGTTTTATGGGGTCTATATGGGATCTATATTGCTAACATTGTACAACGTATATGTTCATGACTTATAATTCTAGAGGCTGACAAGATTGCCTACCTGATGGGTCTGAACTCAGGGGAGATGCTGAAGGCATACTGCTACCCCAGAGTGAAGGTTGGGAACGAATATGTCACCAAGGGTCAGACTGTGGCACAGGTGAGAAACTTTCTTTTCTTGATACTCACCTCACCTTATATATTGTCTATATACACAAACTATCTTCACACCTCTAATCTATATTATTGCTCTTAATTAATTTAATTACAGCACAGATATACTGTCTGTAAGTACAGTATATGTGTGAAAGTACATTATTGTGGAATACTTCTTGAGAAAATACCTACTATAAGTGTCGCTGTGCTATAGCCTACTAAATGGGGGTGGAAACTGCATGGAGTTACGGTATACATCTTTGGAAGAAATGCAATAATAATTCACAGCCCTACTATAATGGTCCTGTTTCCTCAGGTGAATAACTCAGTGATGGCCTTGGCCAAGTCCATCTATGAGAAGATGTTCTTGTGGATGGTCGTCAGGATCAACGAGATGCTGGACACCAAGCAGCAGAGAAACTACTACATTGGTGTGCTGGACATCGCTGGTTTTGAAATCTTTGATGTAAGCATGGACTATTTATTTTTAACAATTGTGACAACGTTTCACAATTACTCTGTCTAACCTACTGAAACCGGGAAAGCATCTGCGCCATTTAAGATTTGAACTATTATCACCTCTCTGTCGGGTGGAAGACTCAATGTCCAAACTGTTACTTTTCAGGTGTCAAATTAAAAATAACTGCAGGTGTTACTACAAACTACCTAGCTTGAAATATGGCATGAATGCTTTTGTGACGGGTTAACAACTAAATTCATGATATTTCCACCTACAGTACAACACCCTGGAGCAGCTGTGCATCAACTTCACCAATGAGAAACTGCAACAGTTTTTCAACCACACCATGTTTGTTCTGGAACAAGAAGAGTACAAGAAAGAAGGCATTCCTTGGGATACCATTGACTTTGGCATGGACCTGGCCATGTGCATTGAGCTCATTGAAAAGGTAATACTTTCTGCCTTGATCTCAGTCATTCAAGTCAATATACTGCATTGAGCCGATTGAAAACATTGTCTCCTTCACAACAGCCCATGGGCATATTCTCCATCCTGGAAGAGGAGTGCATGTTCCCCAAGGCCTCGGACACCACCTTCAAGAACAAGCTCTACGACCAGCATCTTGGAAAGTGCAAAGCCTTTGAGAAGCCCAAGCCTGCCAAAGGCAAGGCTGAGGCTCACTTCTCCCTGGTCCACTACGCCGGTACTGTGGACTACAGCGTCACAGGCTGGCTGGAGAAGAACAAGGATCCACTGAATGAATCTGTGGTGCAGCTGTACCAAAAGTCTTCAATGAAGTTGTTGCCTATTTTATACCCTCCTCCCGAGCCTGAAGGTATGTTAATACTACTATTACTACTACTACTACTATTACTACTAATAATAATAATAACTAAAAGATTGCCTTTCAAAAATTTGCAGAAATTGACAGTTTTTAACAAAATGTCTGAACTCATAAACACAGCATGCAATCTATTATTTATGGCACACATAATTCTCATTAGGCCAAGGTGTCCTGATGGAATGAGTAGGCTCATTGTGGACAGTATAACAGTATAATAATCTGGGATTAAAAACAATTTTAATCCCAGATTATTACTTCTAACAGAGTACTTTGACACAACAGTATTGATAAATTTACTACAAAATGTGAGTACTATAGGTGCTCATTCTGTGATTTGCCTTTCACCTTTCAGTGGCCGGAGGCAAACAAACCAAGAAGAAGGGAGGCTCGATGATGACCGTGTCTGCTGCTTTCAGGGTAAGACTTTTATTCATTACTGCATATTTGTAGCTATATTTATTCAGAATCACCAGTACAGTTTATGTACACTTTGGTTGCCAGATACATTTTTAATGAAAAAATCAAGGTTCATGGCTCATTTCTGATGTTACACAGCATTGTGGTTACAATAACATTTCTAAAACGTAAGTGCTTCAGAGTAAAAGCTCACAGCATTTTGGGTGGCAGCCAAGTGAGTGTGGATAGAGGACTTTGGTGACTGCCAACTATAGATTTATGTAGCTATTTATACAGCTATTATTGAATAGCTTTGGAAATATGGATTAATGTATGTACAGTATACATGCTTTGTTTAAATGTTTGAAATAATAAGCAAAATCTGCAAGTAACTATAATTTTCAAATATTTGTTGTGAAGGAAAAAGGACAATACTTTATAAAGTTGAAATTATAATGAACCTTCTTGGCTCTATAGTATATATTATTAATACAGTATATATGCCTCAATAGGAGAATCTGGGAAAGCTGATGACCAACCTGAGGAGTACTCATCCTCACTTTGTGCGTTGCCTGATTCCTAATGAGTCCAAGACTCCAGGTACACACCAACAAGCACATGCATGCACGACACCTGCATGCATGCACACACACACACACACACACACACACACACACACACACACACACACACACACACACACACACACACACACACGTGCGCACGCACACACGTGATTCCCAACAGGTCAAATATTCTTTGTCCTACTAATAATCATTTCCAGGGCTGATGGAGAACTTCCTGGTCATCCACCAGCTGAGGTGTAATGGTGTGCTGGAGGGCATCAGGATCTGCAGGAAGGGTTACCCCAGCAGAATCCCATACGCCGACTTCAAGCAGAGGTGTGTACATATGAAGGGATTCCTCAGCAGAATTATGAAAAACAAATGACTAGTTCATTTGTTGATATCCGCTTCAGCAATGTACATATTGGCTATTGAAAAATAAACAAACCTTTTTTTTTTTTTTGCAAAACAGGTACAAAGTACTGAATGCTGCTGCATGTCCAGAGGGCCAGTTCATGGACAACAAGAAGGCTTCTGAGAAGCTGCTTGGGTCCATTGACATACCTCATGATGAGTACAAGTTTGGACACACCAAGGTATATAAAAGCAAGACAGTGTACAGAAACACTATTTATTATTTCCACGCAACTTTCAAGGTTGAAATTGAACGGGATTTTCATTTTAATATTTAAGTCTTGTTCATACAAAAGCAAATCATGCTGCTTATCTTGTTCAACGTTTTTCACCAAATATTATTTACATTATTTACATATAGTGTCTACTATTCTATGCAGGTGTTCTTCAAAGCAGGTCTGCTGGGTACACTGGAGGAGATGCGAGATGAGAAGCTTGCCATTCTGATCACAATGATTCAGGCTCTGTCCAGAGGCTTCCAGATGAGGAAGGAGTTTGTGGAAATGATGAGGAGGAGGTATACTTTCACAACGTGATTTCATGTAATATTTTAGTTAGACTTTCTTAATGTATAGTCTACACTTTTTTTAATTACCTGAAATAGGGATGTCGCAATACTGTATTGGTATCGGAAAAGTAGGCTATTAGCCCTTTTTTGTCATATCAGTTCTTATCGGTATCTTATCGGTATCTTCTGTATCGGTAACAGAAAAGTGTCACTATTGGCCCTAATTTGTCATTATCAGACCATTCTGTATTTGTAAATATACCAGTATAACCAGTGATCCGACACAGTGGTAAGGGGTTGACACTATGGCAGGTAAATAAATGTTGTGAAATTTGCTTTGGAGTTACCCAAGTGCACATTTGAGCGAATAGTGCTATTCTAGTCTGCTATATCATTTTGCTATTTGGTGGACTTCATATAAGATCTTTTTCTTGGGACATCTTAATTGAGTTTTAGTCCTTTGTTTTCTTAATGCATTTGCAAAATCTATATGATCAGGAAAAATTATCAGGAATGATCGGGATTGTATCGGGAGCAAAAAAAAAAAGATTGGATCGGGAAATATCGGGATTGGCAGATACTGAAACTCAAATGATCAGATCGGCAATCAGATCGGGAGCAGAAAAAAAGTGATCAGGACAACCCTAACCGGAACCATTTCCCCCCAACAGAGACGCCATCTTCACCATCCAATTCAATGTGCGCGCATTCTGCAACGTGAAACACTGGCCATGGATGAAGCTGTACTACAAGATCAAGCCTCTTCTTCAGAGTGCTGAGACAGAGAAGGAGTTGGCCAACATGAAGGAGAACTATGAGAAGATGAAGGTTGACCTGGCTACTGCCCTGGCCAAGAAGAAGGATCTGGAGGAGAAGATGGTGACTCTGGTACAGGAGAAGAATAATCTCGCACTGGCAGCCGCCTCGGTAAGTACATTTTCTTCACGATGTACAACATTGTTGTAGCTAGCGTAGCTAAGATAGATTGGCAGAGATATGTTTTGTTTGTCCTTATTTTATTTTGTATTTATTTTTTGACCAAAAGGGAGAAGATGCTCTGTCCGATGCTGAGGAGAGATGTGAGGGTCTTATTAAAAGTAAGATCCAGCTTGAGGCAAAACTCAAAGAGACAACTGAAAGACTGGAGGACGAGGAGGAGATCAATGCTGAGCTGACCGCCAAGAAGCGTAAGCTGGAGGATGAATGCTCTGAGCTGAAGAAGGACATTGATGACCTGGAGCTGACCTTGGCCAAAGTGGAGAAGGAGAAACATGCCACTGAAAACAAGGTTTGTGGTTAAACACTCTGTGACCATACATGTACACTGTATGACCATAGGTTGTATGGTTATATGCTGTATGATCCATGATTATACATTCTATGCTCTATGGTTTGTGGTTATACACTCTATTGTCTTATCAGCTTATACTACAAGTTGTGTTCTGGTTTTTCAGGTGAAGAACCTGACCGAGGAGATGGCCTCTCAGGATGAAGGTCTTGCTAAGCTGACCAAGGAGAAGAAGGCGCTCCAAGAGGCCCACCAGCAGACCCTGGATGACCTGCAGGCAGAGGAAGACAAAGTCAACACTCTGACCAAGGCCAAGACCAAGCTGGAGCAGCAAGTTGACGACGTGAGTTCATCAAGTCAATCAAAAATGTTTCTGAACACATTATATGTATTGTTTGTTACTAAATAATTCATTGTTTTCATTATTGTTGTCTAGCTGGAAGGTTCTCTGGAGCAAGAGAAGAAGCTCCGCATGGACCTGGAGAGAGCCAAGAGAAAGCTGGAGGGTGATCTGAAACTGTCCCAGGAAGCCATAATGGACCTGGAGAACGATAAGCAGCAATCTGACGAGAAGATAAAAAAGTAATGTGGACCAAGATAACTGCAACAACAATAATATTAATAATACATATTAATATTTAGTAATTTGTCCATAATATCAATACGAAATGTCGTTCAGAAAAAATATTATGTACTGTCTTCCGCAGGAAGGAGTTTGAAGTGAGCCAGCTTCTGAGTAAGATTGAGGATGAGCAATCTTTGGGAGCTCAGCTGCAGAAGAAGATCAAGGAACTCCAGGTATTTAACATTTATTTTAAAATCTTAAGTTGAACCGCTATAAGGGAGTAATGTAAGACATCACATACTCCAGAGAACTGGAGTGTAATCTACATCAAATTTAACTAACAGGCTCGTATTGAAGAACTGGAGGAGGAGATCGAGGCAGAGCGCGCTGCTCGTGCTAAGGTGGAGAAGCAGAGAGCTGATCTCTCCAGAGAACTGGAGGAGATCAGTGAGAGGCTGGAGGAGGCCGGCGGGGCCACCGCCGCTCAGATCGAGATGAACAAGAAGCGCGAGGCTGAGTTCCAGAAGCTGCGTCGTGACCTTGAAGAGTCCACCCTGCAGCATGAAGCCACCGCTTCTGCTCTCCGTAAGAAACAGGCGGACAGCGTTGCAGAGCTGGGCGAGCAGATCGACAACCTCCAGCGCGTCAAACAGAAACTGGAGAAGGAGAAAAGTGAATACAAGATGGAGATTGATGACCTGTCCAGCAACATGGAGTCTGTTGCTAAGGCAAAGGTAGAATGAAATATCTGGGGATAATTCTTCATTCTTGAACTAAATTAGTAAACAAGGTAAACAAAGTACTACAAAGTACTACTAAAGTACAAAGTACTATTCAAAATCAAATCAATCAAAGTGTCCGTTGTTATTTAACAGGGTAATCTTGAGAAGATGTGCCGCACCCTTGAGGACCAACTCAGTGAAATCAAGTCAAAGAATGATGAAAACGTTCGCCAGATAAATGATATTGGGGCTCAAAGAGCTAGACTGCTGACAGAAAATGGTAAAAGCTCTTGTTTGTCAATTGGTTCCAAATTCCATATTTTACAGTTTTCTCAAGCCTTACATTCAATAAAGACAGTACAATTCATCATCTTTGATAATACAATTATTTCCATTTCTAACTAGGTGAGTTCACTCGTCAAGTGGAGGAGAAGGAAGCTCTCATCTCACAGCTCACCAGAGGCAAGCAGGCCTTCACCCAGCAGATTGAGGAGTTGAAGAGACACGTTGAAGAGGAGGTCAAGGTAAGGAGCATGTTTTATTATTTATTTTTACAATTAAGCAGGCCTTGAATTATATTTTTTGTGTCATCATATCTGACATTATCTTGCCAATTTTCTTTTGCCAGGCAAAGAATGCTCTTGCCCATGCTGTGCAGTCAGCTCGCCATGACTGTGACCTTCTGAGGGAGCAGTTTGAGGAGGAGCAAGAGGCGAAGTCTGAGCTGCAGCGTGGAATGTCCAAGGCTAACGCTGAAGTGGCTCAGTGGAGGAGCAAGTATGAGACTGATGCTGTCCAACGCACAGAGGAGCTGGAGGAGGCTAAGTAAGTGTTCATCAGTGTTTTTACACGGTCACGTTCATGTTGTTCACAGTGATTTGATTGCATTCAACACTGACCAACAGGAAGAAGCTCGCCCAGCGTCTCCAGGATGCTGAGGAGCAAATTGAGGCTGTGAATTCCAAGTGTGCCTCTCTGGAGAAGACCAAGCAGAGACTCCAGAGTGAAGTGGAAGACCTCATGATCGATGTGGAGAGGGCCAATGGTCTGGCTGCCAACCTTGACAAGAAACAAAGGAACTTCGATAAGGTGCTTTGACATATGTTATTTTAAAACAACGTAATTACCGGTATTCTGTGGTTGTAAATTACTCATTTCATTACTGTTGTTGTGCAGGTCTTGGCAGAATGGAAGCAGAAATATGAAGAGGGACAGGCAGAGTTGGAAGGAGCTCAGAAAGAGGCTCGTTCTCTTAGCACAGAGTTGTTTAAGATGAAGAACTCCTACGAGGAGTCTCTGGACCAACTGGAGACCATGAAGAGAGAGAACAAGAACCTGCAGCGTGAGTCTTCTCAAATTCCAGCATCCTTCGAATAATTTGGAATTGATCAATGTCACTTCACATTAACTCTTAAATATAGATTTAATCAAACAATTAAGCAACAAATATTCACTACATATTTCCTCATGATATTCTGTGTCTTTCGTGGGAAGGATTTGAATTATATACCATTAATTTGACAAAATGTACTATTATATACAGTATATTGGTGTTAGAGGTGGGATCAATTATTGGATTTATAGTTAGATCAGTATTGGGGTCTTTGTAGATTAGGCTACACCCACATTATTGAAGAAGTCTCAACCAGTTTATTGAAGGTGATTTTCAATCATGCAGAGGAGATCTCAGACCTGACTGAACAGCTTGGTGAGACTGGGAAGAGCATCCATGAGCTGGAGAAGAACAAGAAGATGGTGGAGACAGAAAAGGCAGAAATCCAGACAGCCCTGGAGGAGGCTGAGGTGAGACTTTTAGGTTGTAGATAAAAGCATTTATTTAGAAGTTTTACAGTTACATTAAACCGTCATACTCCTGCCTACTTAGGGTACTCTGGAGCATGAGGAGTCCAAGATTCTTCGTGTCCAGCTGGAGCTCAACCAGATCAAGGGTGAGGTGGACAGGAAGCTGGCGGAGAAGGATGAAGAGATGGAGCAGATCAAGAGGAACAGCCAGAGGGTGATGGACTCCATGCAGAGCACTCTGGACTCTGAGGTCAGAAGCAGAAATGATGCCCTGAGAGTCAAGAAGAAGATGGAGGGAGACCTGAATGAGATGGAGGTCCAGCTGAGCCACGCCAATCGCCAGGCTTCTGAGGCTCAGAAGCAGCTGAGGAACATCCAGGGACAGCTCAAGGTGCAAAACATCATTTAGCAATAGGCCTTGCAGTAAGCCCCCAATCACAGCTAAGCATAACATGCGATAGACAAACCTCTCTGTCAATAGATTTCCTATATTTTAAATATTGGTTTAAAAAGAAATGTTTGGAAGATATTTTGAAGGTGTTGTTCCAAAAATGAACGGGTATTTATGTGTAATGTCCATGGTACTTACATTAGAATGAATGAGCCGGTCTGGAAAGTGTCCCTAACTATGGAAGCCAAGCAAAACATGTGTATATACCTACAGTACTGTATTTGTGTGTCACGATGTGCTGACACAATCCACCGCCAGAGGGCGTAGTTACAGATCACTCGATGCAGGAATACACACAATAATTACTTCGCACACTCTGTCGGCTATACCACACATATTAAAATACAAAATAATTTGACAGACTTCAAATACAATATTACAATCCTGTTATAGCTGCGATAATTTATTATACATAATTAGAGCTGTGTTCGCTTCCTGCATCCATGCGTCTTACTTGTAATAATAATAATAATAATAATAAAAACACTTAGACTTATGTGAATGGATTTTAATGAGAACATGCATTTGTATTTTTTATCATTTTGCTAGAGAGCTGCTAAAAGACATTACTTTCCAAGACATGAAAAAATCATAGTTCCAAATGGATCCAATGTACCGTATTTTCCGCGCTATAAGGCGCACCGGATTATAAAGCGCACTGGATTATGAGGCGCACCTTTTAGAACTGTTTTCATATATAAAGCGCACCGGATTATAAGGCGCAGAGAGTAGAAGCTACTACAGTTAACATAGAATAGAAGCTACTGCAGTCGAACAATCCATATATAAGGCACACTGGATTATAAAGCACAGTGTGGATTTTTGAGAAAATTAAAGGCTTTTAGGTGTGCCTTATAGTCCGGAAAATACGGTAGTTATGTTTTAGTCACAAGCTAAACACATAACCTACAGAAAGACAATTTCCAACCTGTTGTATCATCAATATGAATTATTTCAGGATGCCCAACTGCACCTTGATGATGCTATCAGGGGTCAGGAAGACCTGAAGGAACAAGCTGCCATGGTGGAGCGTAGGAACGGCCTCATGGTATCTGAGATTGAGGAGCTCAGAGTGGCTCTGGAGCAGACAGAGAGAGGCCGCAAAGTGGCTGAACAAGAACTGGTGGATGCCACTGAACGTGCTGGACTGTTGCATTCCCAGGTAAGTCACTGAAGAACTCAAATATTTAATTAACGTCAAATATTTAACAATGCCGAACCAAGTCATTCATACTTGCATTGTTTGACTGAATGTTTCTTTTAGAACACAAGTCTTTTGAACAGCAAGAAGAAGCTAGAAACTGACTTGGTCCAGGTGCAAGGAGAAGTGGACGACAGTGTTCAAGAAGCAAGGAATGCTGAAGAGAAGGCCAAGAAGGCCATCACTGATGTAAGTTAGGATGTCCTACCCTCATCTTTCAGAAATCCTCATCATGCTTGATATTAACATACTAACAACACAATGCAACAATGGCTTTCCAGGCTGCTATGATGGCAGAGGAGCTGAAGAAGGAGCAGGACACCAGCGCTCACCTGGAGAGGATGAAGAAGAACCTGGAGGTCACAGTGAAGGACCTGCAGCACCGTCTGGATGAGGCTGAGAACCTGGCCATGAAGGGAGGCAAGAAGCAGCTCCAGAAACTGGAGCAGAGGGTAAGGTGTAGTTTAATACCTACACAGATTATACACAGACAGAACCTGGCTAAAATGTAGTTTTAATACCGAAACAGATTATAGCCATAGAACCTGGCTAAGATGTAGTTGAACATGAAGATTACAGCTCCAGAAGCTGTAATCTAGGCTGAGATTTAGTTTACTTCAACACTGGTTGTACACTACTCATACTGTGGCATTCTTGTCAGTGTTTGATTCCTGGCGATGTCATACCAAAGACAAATAGAAGGACTTTACCTTTTTTTTTTAAATATTACATATCACAAATATTGCTTAATTCCATTGTGAAGGTGCGTGAACTGGAGACAGAGAATGAATCCGAACAGAGGCGTGGAGTGGAGGCTGTTAAAGGTGTCCGCAAATACGAGAGGAGAGTGAAGGAGCTGTCATACCAGGTAATGTAAACACCATGTCCACTTCAATGACCATTGTCTCACTGGCAAGTCAAATAGATTAGATTTGCATGAACACACAACTAATGATGTTATATATTGACTGTCACTTCAGGTTGAGGAGGATAAGAAGAATCTTGTCCGGCTTCAGGATCTGGTAGATAAGCTGCAGATGAAGGTCAAGAGCTACAAGAGACAAGCTGAGGAGGCCGTAAGTTGTGCTTTCTTAATTGGTGGATAACGGGGTAAGACGTATCGTATTGTAAGGGGAAGCAGGAGGGGATTAACCATCCGGGTACATGTGTTTGACCCGACGTGCTAACCCAAAACCGACACCCTACAAAAAACCCCAACCCTAAACCTATCCTCACAGAGAAGCCACTGGTTAGTTTTAACCTACAACGGGTTAGTTGCCTGCCACGCATGCAGAGCCACAAGTGAGTTTTAACCCCACACAGGCTATTTGTTACTGTCCGGGAGCAACAGTGTTGTCAGGCTAATTCCTGTCCCATATCTATCATATACTGCAGGAGGAAGCATCCAACTCTCACCTGACCAAGTTCAGGAAGGTGCAGCATGAGCTGGAAGAGGCGGAGGAGCGTGCTGACATCGCTGAATCCCAGGTCAACAAGTTGAGAGCTAAAAGTCGTGAAACTAAGGTAAACTCCTAATGCAATGTGAAGAAATGTCAGGCATATTATGTTGGATTGTCATGAACTAAAGCAGGGGTTTTCAACCTTTTTGACTCCAGGGCCCACTATTTATTTACCATTTGAGCCACGGACCACCATTTGATATTGAGTTTAGTCTCTCAGACCCAAAAACAAGGATTTTCAAGTTTTTGTCCAGCATTTAGGAGAGAACTGGCAAAGCGTTTTCTAAATGTGTAGATTAAATGTGTAGAAGTCACTCCGATGTCACTGCGAAGAGTGTAAAATGTTTTACAGTTACAGATCTATAAGGGTCCATTTGGTTACCAACTGTCCATCATTTAGCTGCATGGGACCACATGGAATCCTCTCAAGGACCACTGGTGGTCCCGGACCACTGGTTGAAAAACACTGAACTAAAGGTTTTAACTAATGATTTGAAATTAAATTAATCTATACCTATTCATCTTCCCACAGGGAAAAGAAGCTGCTGAATAGTTCCTTCAATCCAAGAGGATAATGCACCCTCAGAAACAGGATCTATGGGCTGGAATCAGGCTAAAGACACCCTAAAATGTCATAAAATATGGCACATTAGGGAAATACTGAAAAAAACATTAGGAAACGTCATAAAATATGACATGTTAAAATTATATTGAATAAAGAATTGCAACTATACATATTTTGTGAATTGTTTTAATTTTCTCCGCAAAGCCGAAAGCTGGGGAGATGTTGTCCCGTCTGTCTGTCTGTCTGTCTGTCTGTCTGTCTGTCTGTCTGTCTGTCTGTCTGTCTGTCTGTCTGTCTGTCTGTCTGTCTGTCTGTCTGTCTGTCTGTCTGGGCGGTATTCTTGGAAACTTCCAACCAGAATCCACAGTACCACATCTCAGTGGACCAAGGAATCCAAATGTGGCAGAGTCAGTCCTTGCTTACAGCAGAATGACCAGAATCATGGAAGCATTAGAGCTATGGACCAGAGGGGACAAACTACAGAGTTGAGGACTGACTCTCAACTGACCAGTAAAAAGAGGACAAAGAAGCGCTTCGTGGGTCCCTTGTATGAGTGGTAAAAAACAGAGTAGGACAGAGAGGACCAGTACAGAGTCTCAGCTGCTTTGCAGTGGTGAGGAGGGCAGAGGGAGATAGTCGGCCATTCTCAGACAAGATAATGTCAGATGGATGATCGGATCCCCCCAACAAATGTTATTACAATAATATCGTTGATGTGAAGTGGGTTATATACACTTTGGTTGTAATCGGTGGAATGAATCGCTATAGCCTATAGTGGGGCGGACTTGTCAGAGTCAGTCACCACTGCAGCCTTGAGCACACTAGACTCTGAACTGCGTCTTTTGGACGCAGTTCATTACGGCCCTTTGAAATACTTCCGAGGCTTTGGGCGGTCCCAAGAGGAGACGCACAGCAGAGCCAATGTGAGACATAGTTACGACACTCCAGTTCACTTCCATGGAAAAGTGTAAAAATGCTTATTTCTTTGGTCAAATATTGGTATGCGATTAATTGAGATTAATTAATTACAAAGCTTCAAATTAAATGGATCAAAATTTTTAATCGAGTCCCACCCCTACTTTAAAACAGTTGACATGTTGCATATATGCCTAAAATAGCTCTTATTTGCGTCACCCTCGTTGAAAACAATGTATTTGCAAATCCACTTTGTCCCTATTCAGTCTGCATGAACACCACTCGAGCGCTCAAGGTTCTGGATCGTCTGCAGGACGAAGCAGGTGTCTGTCTGCAGGGAAAAAGCTGCAGCATCAAAGTAGAAGCCATGCAGAGGGGGAAAATGCTAAAAAAAATATAGCTATATATTTATTTAGATTTTTGGCAAAAAAGGTTGCCTCTATTTACCTTTAAACACACCTGAAACTGTACAGAGAAAGGAGAGAACAGATTGTAGGATTCACAACCTGCTGAGAACTGGCTTCACTACATTAATCTCACCCAGACACACACACACACGCACACGCACACACACACACACACACACACATGCACAAATGTCTGCGCAGACAGACATGATACATACTGTAGAAGTAAGCCATGCACGTACACAGGCAAGCACAAACAGGTCTGCATGTGAGAACACTACATCACACACACACACACACACACACACACACACACACACACACACACACACACACACACACACACACACACACACACACACACACACACACACTCCCTGTTGCAAATGGCTTGTCTCTCACGCAGTTATTGCGTTATGTGTGTGTGTGTGTGTGTGTGTGTGTGTGTGTGTGTGTGTGTGTGTGTGTGTGTGTGTGTGTGTGTGTGTGTGTGTGTGTGTGTGTGTGTGTGTGTGTGTGTGTGTATGATGGGATGCTTGTAGTCAGGGGAGGTGATTGGGTTGGTATTATTCAAGCACGTGATGAGAGCAGGTGTGTGTGTGTGTGTGTGTGTGTGTGTGCGCGCGCGTGCGTGCGTATGCATGTGCCTGCATACGTGGGTTTGTGTACAGAGCTGGAGGTGACATTGACTATTCCAGAGGTTGCATCACCCCCCCCCCCCTCTCTCTCTCTCGTTCTTTCTCTTCTGTATGACCCTCAACTAGTCTCTCCTCTTCTCTCTCATTTACCTCTCTCTTCTCCCTCTTAACCTCTAATCTGTCTTTCATTTCTCTCCTCTCCTCTCACCCTCTATTGACCTTCTCCCTCTCTTCTCTGTCCTCCTTGTCCCGCCTCTCTCTCTCCAGCTCTTCATGTGCATCAGCTGTCCTGTCCCTCTCCAGCTCCCGTCCTCTTCTGTCCTCTTGAAGGAGTTGTTATTTCATGTGTTGCATTCAACCCTTTGTCAAATACAGATGTACAGACAGACCATGCATCAGGGCCGGATCTGGCCCACCAAACATGATGGCATGCAAAACAACCCAAATTCCAAATCACAATAGACCTTTAGTTAAGCCCCGCCCTCTTGTCCACCTAGGCTCATTCATTCCAATGTAAATATCATGGACTTTACTGCTTCAAAATCTCTTCCAAATCCATCAATAAGGCAACAAGCCTATGCACAGTGATGGGCAAGTTACTGGGAAAATGTAGTAATCTACACTATACTTGTTACTTTCGAAAAAATGTAGCTAAGCTACACTACAAGCTATCCCCAATAAATTGTAGCAAGCAGGCTACACTACTATGAACATAGGATGGTGGTATGTACTATGTCTAAGTTTTGGGATGTATATTAGAGGTATTCTACCCATTAAAAATGGGCGGAATTCAAAAATGTGTTTGGGAAAATGTAGTAAGCTACTTTCCTTGTTACTCCAAACAAGTAGTGTAGCTTCACTACAAGCTATTCCCGGAACAAATGTAGTAAGCTACATTACAAGCTACAGGAAAATGTAGTTACGCTATGTAGCTTAGCTACTTGTAACAAGTTACTGTGAAACGGCCTGTGAAACGGTAA
>CM076971.1:17315051-17475051 GCA_039105355.1 Benthosema pterotum | reverse complement strand
TAAAGATTTATTTTGCTTTTGCCCATCTTGTAGTTGTGTAGACTTGGGGCTAATTCAGACGATGAATATTTTAACTCTTGAGAGTGTAAAAATGAAACCAAATGGACCCGCAAGGGTCCATTTGGTTTCATTTTTACGTTCTCAAGAGTTACATCTGGTTAACCAACTTAGCTGGGGACCACCTGGAACCCTCTCAGGGACCACTGGTGGTCCCCGGACCACCTGTTGAAAACCCCTGCTGTATATCATCAATGAAGGGTCGACTTTGTCATTTCTCTGTCAAACAATTCCAGCTGGCTAACCCTAACCCTAACAAGATAACCACACATTGCTGTATGCTGTTGCTTTTTGATGTGCATAAATATAGTATCATTTCAGTGATATCTTAAGAGCACAAATTAATTAAGTGTACTGACCTCATGCTTCCTGCATTCAGATTCCAAGCTGCTTCTTTTCACCTGACGCCGGCAGGGGAGAGTTTACCTGGCCTACTGTGTGCAAGGTGCAAGTTGACATCTCAAGAGAGTGCATTTCAAATTCATGTATCTATTCACAGGGACAATCAATGACATGGCCAAAATTGGACACATACTGTAGCAGGAGGGCCGAAATCAACTTGCAACCACGGCATACGTCACAGCGTTCGGCCCGACTTGTATTCATAGGGACCACGGGTGTAGTGGAGGGGGGACGCGGGGGGACGGCGTCCCCCACTTCTCTCACATCTAGAATATTTTTGGGGCAAAAGTAGGCCTATGTTTTTTGTCTTGTCATTTACTTTTATGGATACAATCAGGCCTTGTAAACAATCTTTCTCAATATGCTATACTTGTTTTAATAGCGTGTCTGTGTGTGTTGCGCAGGCGCACGCAAATGCGCATGCAAATGCAAGTGTCATAAAGGGGAATTCCACGCATTTTCAATATTTTACTATGTCATTAATATAGCTTAGAGATGTTCTGTGGACATGATAAAAAAGTTCCCCCATTCTGTGTTTCCTAGAAATGGAGGTCTGAAAAAATCATTAGCATGGTGAAATACATCTTGATGACATCATCAAGATGTGTTTCACCATGTTAATGAGTTTCCTTTTTTCTGAGTGTATAAATGGAACCCGCTAGGGTCCATTTGGTTCACATTTGTACACTCTCAGAAAAAAATGAAAATGGGTCGAATTCCCCTTTAAGAGGCGTCCCCCCACTTCTAAAAGTCAACACTGATAGGGACAAACAATGACATGGCCAAAATAGGGACGCATATGCAAATAAATGGCATACACTGCAACGGGTGGCCCAACAGTTGACCGTTGGCATAACGGCCACGACCATCGGCATAGAGGTGTTGCGCCCAGTATAAGTTCAACCACCTTTAAAGTCCAATAAGAGGCTGTAGACGTAACTTCTGTGGGACCTAGACATATTTAGTGATTGCAAAATGGGATTGAGTGTTTCCCTTTCATGATAGGAATTTGAACAGCAAATGAATATGATTAAAAGCAGATACAACCTGTTATACTGCGAACCAAGATTCGCATTATATCAGCTCTTTAGCATGGGTGCCCCTAGCTCGACCCTTCTTTTCTCACTCAGCCACTATATAGAAAACTCAGTATCTCGCTGTGGCCTTGACGAGGCCCCGCTACGCTGCACACTCTTATAAGAAATGGTGTGAGCTCAAAGGTCTACTTTATCTCATCAGCGGTCAGGGGTTACGGTTTGGTTTAGGCATAGGTTTTACTGAGGTTAGGCTTAGGGTTAGGTTTAGTAGGGAGCAGTGACAACCGTTGGAAAACAGTCGACCCTTTTCACCGTTCGCAACTAATTTATAGCAGTCGTGGCACCCATGGTGACCGTTCAAAGTGGTCTGCACTGGCACAATAATCAGTGGAATGTTCTGTTTCCTCTCCTCTGGACTCTGCCTTGTCTCCAAGCAACGTGAGAGTGTAAAGCTACAGCTGTTCAATCAGAGTGGGTTCTGCTTAATAAGCATGCTGACTGTGTGCATGCTAATCTAGATAATAGTGACTTTTCACACTAATTGACTGGCCTTTTGAAGTAAGGACTGAGTGCTCTGGGTCTGCCTGTGGAGCGCCATCAATGATGGGCTACAGCATGAACTGTGAAAACATCCACACAGATTCCTGTGGCTGTAAACCAAACTCTGTCAGCCATAGAAGAATAAGTGCTACTCAGATATTTTTACATAATAATGTAAGGTAACAGTACTGCAATTCCAGTATTGGAACTGGTGACAATGTTTGTGCAGTGACAGAACAAACATTAATTTCATCACATTGGCAAAGTTGTTTTTAAAACATTATTGGAAAACAAACATTAAAGCAGTATATTGGCGATGCTAGCGTCCTTCAAAAATGAGTCAGAATATTTCTACAAGCTCACAACATGTCGATGTGGGTTGGCTACATGAAAAGTAAAATAAACACAATATGTATTGACGAAATGACGATCTACTGCAAGACTGCAGTCAGTGGTCTAGTATAGTCAGTTTTATTTAATGCCACATCACTCATGCCACTTTACTGTATGTAACAGAACACGTCAAGACCAACTCTTTAATTTACAGAGACTCAACCATTTCTACATGGCTGACTTGAGAGAGGCGTGGGGAGAGAAAGCGACGCATTCTCGCAATGGTGACAGATTTAACTGTACAGCATTATTTGAAATTTAGGGGATATGCGCAATGTCATATGTTGACATGATGATTTATGACTCTTTCCCCGTCAACGACTCAAACGTAACAGAGGCCGCAAACGTTTGAATACTTTATTAACTGTCTAGAAAATGAGTCATCAAGGCAGCACCCTCCCTCTTCTTCTCATGGGTGGGATCCCTGCTCATTGCCAACTGCCAATCACCAATCACTGCTGTCCTCACTCACAACTCATTAGTGGCTTGGTCTATAAGCCTGTGCCTGTTAGCTCAGTTCCTGTTTGGCAGAAGCAGCAACAACAACCAGCTGAGAGCCGTCTGCTCTGGGTCTCAGCAAGGCACGATTATATGTGTGTCACTGAAGTGAGTTTAGTTAAATTCGTGATTGCACCTGTTGTGCTTTATCTGGGTTTGTGAGGGAGATAAGGAGTATGACTTGTTTGCTTTGGAGCTTGCAGTATAGATATGTTTGTTTGCCAAAAGCACATCAGCTTCCTATTGTGAACTTCAGGGAAATGTAATGATTACAAACCTTAGAGTATATTCAATTGGTGTATTGTTTAAATGTTGAATTCTGTACCAGTAATAATTGTGTTTCTATCTCATAGAAAAAAACATAACCGTCCAGCCTCGCCACCTCCTTGCTCAACTGAATGCTTGTTTGTGCAACAGAAATAAAAGGCTTAAACAGAATTCAACCTTGTCACACGTTATTGCCGATGTACCATGGTGATGTAAAATGATCCATGAGCCAGGCTCAACTTATCCCTACCTTATTGCAAATGTGGCAACATTAACAAAGTTTAAAGACAAAGCTTAAATTTATAACCCTAAAACCGTTAAGGGCTTGTTACTTGCACTCACTCTACTCGCTCAAGTAGGCCTACTGTAATTGGTCCTCAAACAGTAAGCAGTTCACAAAGTGCAGTTCTAGTCTCCATTGTGGTCCTATAATTCAATTTCAAGTATGTCTAAACCCGACCAATATAGTTTTATCTGATCTAATTCAAAACATAATGGTATTTGTCATGCATTGTTCTATTTAACAGGCTATATTTAACGCTGTTAATTAAACCTGGTAAATTATAATGTTCAAATGAATAATGTTGTGATATTGCCTTAAACTATTTTGAACTACAGGGTATGACCTGTATGATACCATTAGTGGTGTACCTGGATCTTATTGATTGTTGTGGATAGTGAATACATGTTGTTTTTGTATGAGCCAATGTATTTTACACACTGTGCAACTGGGGCTGTGAGGGAGGGCGTTCACAATTACACACAGCATACAGGCTGTGAGGGAGTAGTGTACTCTCATTTAGCATCACGTCAGGGTTTGGCTGCCTCCACTGCAGAGTAAGGAGTAAGCTTGCCAGAATGGTTGGCATGGATGTTAGCATAGTGAGGAAGAGTCAAGAGTGAAATCACCATTTTAGCATTCTAAACAATGCCCTGCAAGCGGGTGCAGACAGTGTAGTAGCTTATAGTAAAGATTGTAGATGAACAGGGTTGCAAACTCAAATACACAGCAGGCTAAAAAAAAAAAAAACTGAGGTCCAGAGCCCCTGGATTGAGTTTCAACACACAGCCCTGGTTTTATGAGGATGCCCCAGGAAAATAGTAATTTTCCTTCAAAAGTCAAGGTCCCATAATCAGGGGTGTCATGCTTGCATGCTTAGTGGCTGGTGCACGTGCGTGCATGCCGCGTGCACCCGGACTATGGTTGAACAATTTCTAATTGTTTGATTTGGGTACTTGACAGGATGTGAATCTGGGGGTGTCAAGGGGAAACATCACTGGCAGTAGCTGGAAATCTGTTTTTCGAGTAGGTTAACCAAGACAAAAGCTGGATTTTAACATTTTTCTGGGTGGGGGAGTGCTTTCTCTTTCCCTCCCTGGCCTGTGCATGGACATCAAAACATTACTGCCTCAACAGTGTGGTACCGGCACGACACCACTGCCCTTAATACCAAAATAAACGCAAAGATGAAACTGCATGCATTAAAAACGGAAAATGCACATTATTAATGCTCAGTTTCATGTTCAATGATCCTCACGAAGAACTGCTTTCATAGATTAAAATGAGGAAGTAAATCAACTGTCTAGAAAGTAAATCAATTTGTTGCATTGTGCAATATTATAGAAGGCCAGTTCTAATACATTGCGTGGGCCGAAGATAATTCGTTTATGGGCCTGATTTGGCCCCTGGGCCTTGAGTATGACAGTGGAATATAGTCTTTGTTCGTTAATGGGATTCTCCAGCTCTATTGGAAGACGTTTTGAGGTCACATTACCATGCAATCAGGAGCGAGAACTCGCACGCACACAGCTGGATCAGAAACAGTCTTTTCACCAACCTCACGCTGAACACTCAGTCCGACGGTTCTTGTATCCTTTATTTTGTTTCACTGAGAACAATGTTATAGAAATACGTTTAGGGTCAGAAATCATTTCACTGAACTTCAGGTTAGGAATAAGGTTAGATTTGAGCATAATTTACACAGTTCCGCTGGCTCTACGCCCAGGGTGAGTTGGTAAAGGGGTGAGGCTTCTGGTAAGTGGAATTGGATGTGATGACACAAGGAAGTGACTTGACAAAATTGGAACTGGAACAGTATAAATATTGAAGCTAATAAATGGTTACTCTGTCCTAATTGGGAGCAATTGGCAACACACCGGGTAATTTATTTGATGTTTAATAAAGATAGGGGTGAGCTGGATAACCCTGTTAACTGAAACAGCACTACACAGAAATGAAATATTGTGGACCACCCCACCAGCTATCTACTGACTCAATGCCAGGCACTGCACCAACTCAGTTGGGCGTTGCCAAAGCAATGCAAAGTTATGCATTGTGGTAGATAATATAAGTTGATGACATTTAGGCTTTACTGTTTTGTTTTATGTGTGTAATGTTTTTTAGATATTTTAGATATTAGCCGTGAGGCCAGTGTCTGTTATTGACTACAGCATGTCCTGCACAGTAAGAGAACTTTCCACCTGTCCACAAGGAGGTGTAGTGCACCAAATCACTTTGAGAATTGTATCCCTAAGTAGTGGAGATCACACCAGAGATGGTGAACTCTATAATCTAAAACATCTAAATATTACAAACATAAAGACTAAATGTCATTAACATATATATATATATTTTTTTTTTTGTAAAAAGGGTAAAATGTACCTTTAAACGCAGGGCATAAAAACGTTATGATGATGGCATCAAGTTAATTTCATTGTTCAATGACTAAACAATAAACAATAAATGTTTTTATTTATGTATTTTCATTTTCAATAAAGATGTAGAAAGACAGGGAAACTCCTGTTATTGAACAAACACTTAATTCAAGATGCTCAGATATAAAATTCTGTGGCCGAATTTTTGTGCTTTTTTGCCAGGGAAACTAGCAGGCCTATATCTACAAGAATTCTACAGCTTGATAGTCTACAGATGACCAACATAGCAACATAGTCAGTGCAAAATGTATGCTTATCAACAACATATAAACATCGGCTACTGCCATCAGTTAGTTTTATTTGCAGATACTGACATTGGCCAATAACATCAAATATCGGCCAAACCGATATCTGGTACGTGCACCACTATTTCATACTGATATAATAATATCAATGATTACTAACAGAGTATAAGCTATTTAACACCCATTTCAAGTAGACTACTGTACAACACTTAACCTACTTATATTATAGGTAAATGAAACAAATCAGAGTGCTTCTTCCATCACAGAGCACTGGGGACTCAAAACGTGCCAGCTGTGAGTCATTCTATTCCCTGTTCACTGATGCATGTGATGTCTGTTGAAAAGCCTTGTCTTTGTACTGATTGATCACAGAGATACCGTCCTTTACACCAGCTTACAGATAAGACCAGAGAAATATCAGGCAATTTATCCTGGCAGAATGACAAGGATCCTATGAAGTGACGAGAAGAGCAGCTGACAACAATTCCACTCGGTAGAGAAGTCTTCTGATTTTTCACTCACAGTGAAAGCGATTTATTTGATAGTGTAAGTGTTCAGGGGCGTTTTTACCATTAGGCAGACTAGGCAGTTTCATGGGGCGCCATGAGTGGCTGTAAGTGTTAAGCTCTGTATTTTGGCTGTAATTATCGCCAAGCATTGTTTGTTCGTTAACAGTTTCAATATCCCTCCAGCTTTTTAGTGATCTAATCAGGAATTGCATTTTCAAGCCAGGATAACACTTTTATCCAAACAGGACATAGAACTCATAGAATGCAGGATAAATAAGTGAAATTGGAAGTGGTGACACAAAGGAAAGAGCAGGCAGAATTAGAACTGGAACAATAAAGTGGTACTCTTTTTGGCTGGAATTTGTTCTGTTCCTGAAAGAGCTGAAGAGACAAGGGCAACCCTTTTACTGAACAAACGCAAACCAGGCAAAAAGCATAGAAAGGAACACAATAATGGGGTCAGTTTCATAGCATAAAACATTTACAAAATAATACATGTCATGTCAATCCGCTACATGTACAAAAGGGTGGTTGGCTGCCACTTCTGATGGAAATCTTTCTTTACTTCCCTTTGTGGTCTCGCACGCACACGCGCACCCGCACACACACACACATGCACACATATAAACAACAGGCATCTTGACATCTTGTGACCGAGTCGTAGATCATCTATTTTCGCTGTGCAACATGTATGAAATAAATATAAGCTTAGAAAATCTCACACAAAGCGGAGCCATGCTTCGTTGGCAAGCTTTGCACCTGTGCACTAGAGTGGATTACTGGGCCATGGCCATCGCTACACACAGGCAAAAACACACAGTCTGTTGGACAAAGCATATATGCAATAATACGTAAGTAATACGTAATTAGTAAATAGTGCATAGTACGTATTCAAAAGTACAAATTATAAAGTACATTTTCAGAAATGGTGAAGAATTATCCAGCATTTCAACCCTGTCTCCCTCAGTTAGTGTCAAGGGGTCCTCCAAGAAGCCTGAACAAGAAATTGGTCCTGATGTGCTGGTTTGTGCCTTGCATGGATTCTTTCTGATGTCTTTGGTGTATGAATGAGTGTGAATGAGTGAATGTAATGGACAATCTATGTAAAGTGCCTTTGATAAGGCCACATGAGACCTTGAGTATCTACTATCTACCTAATTTGGAAGGCAATAAGAGACATGCATAAACAGAAACCGAAACTGCTCCTTGGGTCTTGATGAAATTGCTTCTGACTTTGTGTTGTTTAGAAGAAGCTGCAGTCAGACAGAACCCTCCTACCAACTTTAGAAACAAATTATTATACAGTCGAAGCAGAATATGAAAATAGGTGTGTTTTGGACAGATGCTGTAGTATGTGGACGAAACAATGGAACCTGGGATTTCTTGTTTTTTTTTTGTTTTTGTTTTTTGCATGCAATCTACAATTCAAATAGTATCTTGATCAACCGTAGACAGACAGCCAGATGGAATGCTACTTGAGGGGGGAAATGAAAGATTGGAAAGCATAGAGAGACAAAGTGAAAGGTAAATAATGTAGTGAAAGGCAGAATTAGAGAGTGTGGCACAAACACACAAGTATGTGTGCGCGCAGTCGAGTGCACACACACACACACACACACACACACACACACACACACACACACACACACACACACACACACACACACACACACACACACACACACACACACACACACACACACACACGATGTGGTAGCAGAAAGGTCAGTTCACCCGTGATGAGGTATACTTGGACAGCCGGCTCACAGCAAGAGGCGGACATCTTGTCAACACAATACGAGTTCACTTCGGTGACCGCTCCACACATACACACGTTGCACACACATACATGCACATGCACACACCCCCACACACACATACGGTGGACTAGTATGACACCACAAGAGAAAACAAAGGAAAAAACAAGACATAGAGTACAGTACTGCATCTTGAGGTTGTGCTCACTGCTGTTTTTTTCTAAACTGCCAGCTTTAATGCATTGTTCAAAGTCAACAATTGTCCCAGAGGCCTTCTTCAGCATGAAAATTCAAAGTTTACCAATATGGATCACCGTTTATTAGAGATCTTGTTTATATACATGCATATATCTTCCAAGAATGACAAGGTGAATAATATCAATGGAGCCTATCCTATAATTTGACTGAAAACAGTTTGAATAAATAAACATTTAATGTAATAAACATGTACAGTATAGCCAGCTATATATTTTGAACAAATTGATTAAACGTAGGGGAAGTCATTTCACTTTTGTCAGATATCACCCCAATTTTTTTCTGTTATGCTCTATTATAAGGTGTGCAGACCATATATGGAGTTTCCCCCTCCCCCACGTTAGCAGAGGATCTAATAAAAGTTCCCCAGGTGGAGGGTGAATTCTCCTCCAATCAGGATCGAGCTGCAGGTTCACATAGTGTAGCTACTCTTGGGCGCTCCTAGTGCACCAGCCGGTACACGATGAATTTCAAATCACTTACCTTTAATTACTGTACATACATCAAAATATAACCCAGTGTTTCTTTGTTAGGGGCGGTGATGGCTCAGAGCTAGATTATTGTACTCTTACTGTAGGCTACGTCTGAGGTCTGAAATCCTGTCTTGCTTCATTGTATTATGTGCTGAGCCTCCACTACAGATTCTCCATTCACAATTTTAAACTCAAGCAGAACAGGAATATGGCCTCTTCTGGGCGCCCATCCGCATTATCCGCATTATGGCTCTCTGAGGTCAACAGTCAGAGGGTCATGCAGACAGCAAACCACACCAACAATTACATCTTGGAGCAGTTTGAACAGCTGTTGGTGGACATGAACTTGAACGTGGAGAGGAAGCAACCATTGCGACTTAGAGACATCACCTTTAAGCGAGAGATGGTCTCACAGTACCAGAAGAAGGGCATGCAGCCAACCATTGTGTACATCCAGAAGTTGAAATCCGATATCCAAGGCAGACAGCTGCTGGGCTGTCTGCAGTAGTTACGAGTCTCACTACCCTGTGAGCTGGGTGCAGCATTTTGGAGATGAGGGCCTTGCTCTGCTGCTCAGGCTGCCGAGGAGACTGCAGGAGGAACAAGATGAGTTCCCTGATATTGGAGCTAGTGTCAACATGAGATCATCCATTCTCTCAAAGCTTTAATGAATAATAAGCATGGACTGAAATCCGTTGTGGATTCGGCTGAGGGGATGCCTCTGCTAGTGCGAGCTATGAACCCCATGATACCTGCCATGATGCTGGATGCCGCCAAGCTGCTTTCCGCCATCTCCATTACAGGTGACTCAGACAACGTTCATGAACGTTACATATTGAGAGGTTTCAGCCTCTTCTGACTATAGTGAACGAACCAGCTCTAAAGGTCAGCTGCATTATGCTCACAACACTCTGATCGCTCAAGGAGAGCTAGACTTCAGGATTCACATTCGCTCTGAACTGATGAGACTGGGACTCAAAGAGAAGCTGGTGGAGCGGAGGAGATGGCGATGTTCGAGAATGATGAGCTCAGGGTACACCTCAAAGTGTTTGATGAGCAGGCAAAGGAGGATGCTGATGAGCTAAAAGCACACTTGAACGTCATACAATTTGATATGGACAATGTGAAGGACTCAAAATCCAAAGGCTACTTTTCTTGTCCTTGTTGCCCCACCTGCTGCTGATCCGCAATGATGATCTTGCCAGCCGTCAGTACTACAAGCTGATGGATGAACGCATTAAGTCAGATTGTGCTTTAAGCTAATGGTTCTGAACCCAACAAGGTCAAGACCAAGGAACTAGAGTTGGAGCTGGATGCGGAGCTGATGGCACACCACAGGCTCAGCCAGGAGATGGAACAGCTGGCATCTAAAAAGCAGGATACAGATAGAGAAAACAAGGAACTTCAGCAAGAGATTAGCACACTGCATGAGCAGACTGAGAAGCTGTCTAATGATTTGTTAGATGCCAAGAATGAAATTGTCACGCTTAGCATACAGAACCAACTGCAGCAACAACTTAGAACACTGCATGAGCAGAACTCGTCTATCTTGAAAGACTACCTTTATTTTGAAAACTCCACTTCCGCCACCAGTTCAGCTCTAACTCAGGTTAGCTTCACACACACCCCACACTCTGAGAGATGGAGAGAGCAGCGTGTGTTTGTAACATCTCAGCACGGTACGTTGTTTGAAAGTTTGTAAACTGTCAATTTCAATGCTAAACAATTTGGCCATTATTGTGGTTTAGGTCAGTGGTTTTCAACCAGTGGTCCTTGAGGGGTTCAAGGTGATCCCCAGACTAAATGATGGAAAGCTGGTTAAACAGGTGTAACTCTTTGAGAGTTAAAATATTCATCATCATCACGATTATCCCAAATCTACACAACTATAGATCTGTGTGCCTGTGCCTCAAATGCTGAATAAATAGCAGGCCCTGGTATGAAAAAGGTTGAAAATCACTGGTTTAGGTGACTGATTTGTTTATATCACTCACATATCCACAACGACTGCCATGGCAGTATTTACAGACAGTATATGACATTACAATAAGAGGGCTTATGATGGGTCCAGGTGTATGAAGTAGTGGTGGAGATGGTGGAGAGAGGTGTATTTGTTAATTTATTTGTTTCTGTTCTTGGTTTGGTTTAATTGTTTTCAATGGCTTTGGCCTACCCTGTTTATTGAGGTTATGGTCCCTTCATTATTGTGCTTGCTTTGAAATGAAACAAACTATTGTATGTAGCCTACACTGTATTGATCCCAACTATAAGTTTACAATTTTATTGTTGATAGTGACAAATAATTGATGGATTATGTATATATGTATGGATGTTATTATTGGAATCTATGAATTGCTACAATCATGAGATTTATTTATTCATTTTTTGTATTTATAGTTTTCACCATGATCTATTTATCTCTGCTGGAGAGAATAAAGCCACCATCCACCTTCTTTTCCATCCAAGGGCACTTAACTGTACATAACCCTTTGCACTTAATTGCTGAAAAGTACAAAAAGGAGTTCTTTGTTGGTATACACCTTTTGAATGTGCGTATGCCATTGCCTACATCACCTTTGAAAAGTACTGATTAGACCTTTGTGTCTATAACCACTTTGTTTAGGCTACAATTATCTCATATCCACTCTGGGTCATCAGAACTTAATATGATAAAATTTACATTGCAAGAACAATAACTTTTTATTTTGTGTACCAGGGAGTGACAGTGTAATCAAAACGACTGCCTACCATTTTGTGTTATATTGTTGCAGAGGTAATGCTCTACTTCAGGGGTTTTCACCTGTGGTCCGGTGGTCCCCGGACCACATGTGGTCCCTGAGTGAGGAACCAAATGGATGCGGCAGGGTCCATTGGGTTTCATTTTTACACCCTGAATTAGCCCAAGTCTACACAACTAGAGAATGTAGAAGATTATGGTGATTTTGATCTGTATGTTTGCCTGTTTTGTTTTCTCTGAAATCCAGCCTGTAATTGTGGACAAAAGCAAAAGAAACCTTTAGTTTTGGGGTCTGTGTGGCTAAAATGTCATCAAATTGTTGTCTGTGGCTGAAATTCTGAGTAAATAGTGGGCCCTGGTATGAAAAAGGTTGAAAACCACTGCTCTACTTGATACTACAAAACACAAAGTATAGTGAAAAATAAATAGCCCATCTACAAGCTTTGAAATTTAGTCCGGGAAAGGAGCAGTTTTGGACATATATGTTGCCACACAAACCGCAATGATATTCTAAAGGTTACTTTCAGATCTTTCTGATCATGTTTAGATAAGATCAGACCCTTTATTAATCTCATTGGAGAAATTCAGGGCCAGACAGTACAGCAGATAAAAGCATTTTGATTGTATCTTGGTAACTGTGTACGCTATATCCATCTGCTATTAATGCAAGTCCTTATGGTCTGTTGCATGAATATCAGTTTTGACATTTTCATAAGTGTCTTATCATCTGATAGCTTGACATTTAGAACATAAAGATTTGCTGAGCTGCAGGTTGTTATGGGTTGTTATAACTTCTACAGTATCACAACTGTGTGTGTGTGTGTGTGTGTGTGTGTGTGTGTGTGTGTGTGTGTGTGTGTGTGTGTGTGTGTGTGTGTGTGTGTGTGTGTGTGTGTGTGTGTGTGTGTGTGTGTGTGTGTGTGTGTGTGTGTGTGTGTGTGTGTGTGTTTGTAAACTTGATGTTGTACCATACTATAGGCTTATCAGACAAGCATGTGTGTGCACACGTGTGTTTGTGTGTGTTCCCTAAATCTCCTGTAGGCTGTTATTTAGAAAGATGAATGGAGAGTTGTAGAGAGCTGTTGATTTACACTTGTGCACTGTGCACACACCCACACCCACACACACACACACACACACACACACACACACACACACACACACACACACACACACACACACACACGTACGTGCATGCTGTTTCTCTGTAAAGAGCAGGATTATAGATGAAGAGTAAGGGTACATGAGGGAGAGAAAAAGGGGATATGAGAGAGAGAGGGGGGGTACAAAATTAGTGTGAGGAGGTGATGGAGAGACAGAGAGGAGATAAAAGGAGAGATTGAGGATAAATGGAGCGGCCGAGAGAGATCAGAGATGAAAGAGAAGTGGTGAGGAGGGACAGAGATGGTGGAGGAGGAGGAGGAACAGGGAAAGACATGAGGGAAGAGACGGAGGGATGAAGAGTAGATGATAGATCAGTGCCTGTTAAAAGTATTGAAAGCATCATCATTACTGCAATCCAGAATTGTTCTAGGCCTAAGTCCGGAATTTAAAATTTGACTAAAAGTACAAAGGTATTGGTTTTGAAACTTTGCTTATATACAGTAATGTACCAATAGTAAAAAGTACTCGTTATGCAGGATGTCGCATTTCAACTCTATATGCTCACAATGTGTTGCATTTTCATCTTGTAGATCTGAAATTTCCAAATGGAAGAAAATATTGAAGTATATTGGTGTTATTATTAATATTATTATAATTACCCTTCGTCTTCTTATTATTATTAATACATGTTATTATTTTTATTATTAATGCATGTTTTGCAATAATAATGAGAATCTATTAGTAACTAAAGTTTTCAAATACATCTAGTGGAGTAAAAGTGCAATATTTGTACAAAGTAGTGGGAATTTGTGGAGTTCTCCATGTTCGGGTCAGAATGCCTATGCAACGTACGTGCACACACGCGCACGCACAGACCTTTCTGCCTGGTTTACCTAGTAATCTCACTCATTGCGTTCGCAACAAATACCTCCAAATTGTTTTGGACGTTAACCGTTTTGAGAATGGCACTAAACACCCTTGTTTAAAGCAGAGTCCACCCTTTTCAGTTCATCAAAACATATACACTTCTTTTTTTAAGATATTTTAAGTGGCTTTCATCACCATTTATTTGTTTTTATGGAGGGATAAACAGTAGGCTGACAGGAAAATGGGGGTGGTGGTGACATGTGGTAAAGGCCGTTGGCATTGGGAGTCAAACCCGCAGACAATGCCAGGGATGGATTACCAGCCAGAGTGCCTGTACAGCTGAGCCATGCACGTTGATGAGAGGGTGAGAGATAAATAGAGCACAGGCTCAGTGTAGTTTCATTCTTGTCAGACATAACTACGCTAAACTCGTCCTGATTTCCTTTAGGCCACACCCATATTCCCCCCTCATCCCTAATTTGATTGGCCCTACTGCCAGCAACAGTCTGCTCTAACCCCCCCCGCTCTCATTCTTTCACTCCATCCATTTTTTTGTCTTTTATCCTCTGTCCCTCCCTCTGGCATCTCTTCTACTGCACACACACACACACACACACACACACACACACACACACACACACACACACACACACACACACACACACACACACACACACACACACTTGTGTTGTCTCCTCTCCTCCTCTCCTCTCTTGACACCGAATGAGTCTTGTCAGACACAAGCTGTTGAGACCACACAAGCCCCCCTCTCTCTTTCTCTCTCTCTCTCTCTCTCTCTCTCAGCAGCCAGCCAGCCAGTCTGGAGCATTGGCTCAGCAGCGGAGCGACAGCAAACGGAGGAGAGAATTGAGAAGAGAGGATCTTTACCCTGCATCTCCACCACATACAGTCGGTTCTGCTTTGTCTCTGTCTGCCTGTCTGTTTGTCTGTCAGCCTGCTTGTCCATCTGTCTTTGTGTCTGCCTGTTGACACACAGACATACAGCAGGTTGAACTACATCTGAATGTTTGCAGTACTTTCAGCTGCCAAAGTGTTTTTTTTATCTTCTCTTTTTCTTTTTGAGACAGAGAATCCCCGCTGCAACTCACCCTTCCTCTGATCTGTCTGTTTTAATTAACGTGGACATCTCCATCTGGGAGCCAGGGAAACGTTTGCCTCCCCGCGCGTCTCACCGGAGGAACCGAGAGAGAGAGAGAGGGAGAAGAGAAGACGAAGACAGGTGGTCCGAATAGGATGAACAACTGAAGAGAATGTAGCTTTGATTCAATCGCTAAATGCAAAGTGTGTTCCTTCAGGCAAACCTTCCTTTCATCTCCTCGCAGGTTGTCCAGACTCAGCGAACCGTGTGGACCGTGGCCGTCCGGCTTTTGAGCCCACAACCCCTTATTGTTAGAGTGGAGGGAGGTACAGGCACGGTGGCAGACTCTCTCTCACACAGCCACTGACAGGGCTTCTTCTTGAGGGCTTTGGTTAATTTGGACATCAAGTGTGTCTATAGGACAAGTTGGTCGGAGTGTCGCCAAGAGTTCTGAGGACTGAAGGAGGGAGGTGTATAGGAGGATATAGACACAAACACACCACGCCTGGGAGAGAGAGAGAATGAGAGATTGAGAGAGAGAGAGAGCAAGAGAGAGTGGCATCTTGCTCCCACTATCTCTAGACAGACAGCCACCGAACAGTCAAGCACACAGTTGGGAGGAAGTGGTTGTTCATTTAATTAAGAAGGCGACAATCAAAACCAAACCTCATTCCTGCAGGATGAGCGGACACGGACGCAACTTCTCCTGTGGGCTTTGTTTTGTTTTTGTCTGCTTTCCAACACCTCCACTTTGACCGACCAACAAACCCAAACAAACTGATAGATGGACTGATAGTTCTCAACCCAAGAAGCAAGCTCTTTTTGTTTTAGTTTTTCTTCACCAGCCCATCCTTGGAATCTGGAAGTTCTTTTTTTGATTCATCCTTTTCTCCTTTTTGTACCATGGGATTTCAGCGCCTTGGTCTACCCCCTCCTCCGTCCCACCTTTTTATTTGAAATGAACGTGGTTTGGGTCTGTCTCGCTTGGATATCAGAGCAACCTATTCCTTCCACAGATTCCACCTCAACTCTGCAATTTTCATATTTTTGATATGGGTTTGCGTGTTTTTGCTCTGTGGTTTGTGGGGATTTAAACCTCTGCCTTTTTTGTTGAGGGTGGGGTGTGGTGGGTCGACGATATTCATTCAAACTCATCACAGATCTCACCATATTATCACTGTTTACCAGACGGAGGCGAGGGGAGGTTGTGCGTGCGCGGGTGTATACGTACGCTTTTCTTTGTCCAGTTTTCTTCACTTGGTGTGTGTGTTCTGCCTCGAGGGGGGGGCAGGCTGACAGCCATCCAAGACGCCGCGTGCAATACTCCGAGTGAAGAATGCCCACCAGCCACGCTTGGCCAAGCCGCCGCCGGCCGCCGAGCTGGCGCCGGGGGCCGGGGGCGTGTTCATGGAACGCTCCCAGAGCAGGATCAGCCTGTCGGCTTCCTTCGAGGCCCTCGCCATCTACTTCCCCTGCATGAACTCCTTCGATGAGGACGATGGGGGTGAGTGGCACTCACACACACGTGCACACGCACACACAGTGCAGTGATGCAAGCACGCATGCACGTGTGCACAAATACACATGCATGCGCGTTCACACACAAAAGCTGACATGTCACGCATATATTAGCTTTTTATAGCTAAATTGCAAAACTAATCCCACAAATTGTTTGTAACAAAACAAAACACAACCAAAAATCATTACCATTGTAAGGAGATCAGTGATCTCAAATTGCACCTTCTGGCTCTCACAAGGTGCAATGAGTGTGTATGGGGCTCCCCCCCATACACACACATCTGTACAAATCCCTTTGCCAAGGAGGATGGGTTGAGGACAGCATACAGCACAGATACGCACAGACTGTGTACACAATGCACAAACATGCATGAACACTGACACAATACCTATTTAAACAGATTTACGTGTGTGTGTGTGTGTGTGTGTGTGTGCGTGTGCGTGTGTGCGTGCGAGCACACATGCACTCACACAGCCACAGACATAGACACACACACTGACGCACACTGATGGATTATTCATACTATAACACATGCTGTCTGGTGATGTTTTACTGTGATAGCTGACACTCACTATCTTGAAAACTGTGAGTCATATATGGCCTATACTCTCAGAACTATCACTTTCATATTGTCGGAAATGTGTTTGAAGTATTTCACTCCTACACGTGATTCACAGACTGTTATCCAGTCAACAAAATAGCAGACATGTCAGCTCCATTTCCAGATGATGTACAACTTCCAAATGAGGGGAATCATTGGCAACACTTACACACATGTTGGGATTAGTTGTGTTAATTGACATGTCATGTATATTTGCTTACACACTAGGATGTAAAATTGTTGTCAATGGTCATAGCTGATTTGCTGAGATACATGACGATGTCAATAGAAATGTAATGTTCGTGTAAGATGAAAATAGACTGATGAAAATAGCTGATTTGCTTAGACACACTTGAAGTAAATTGTCCCATTCGTTATCAATGGCAATTTAATGTTTGTGTAAGACGGAGACATTATAATCTAGAGCTAGAGCCCCTTTAAAAATAAAGAAATATATATACACTCAACAAAAATATAAACGCAACACTTTTGTTTTTGCTCCCATTTTTCAGGGGATGGACTTAAAGCCCTAAAATTCATTCCAGATATACAATATAACCATTTCTCTCAAACACTGTTCACAAATTTGCCTAAATGTGTGATATTGAGCACTTCTGCTTTGTTAAAATAATCCATCCCACCTCACAGGTGTGCCACATTAAGATGCAGGTGTGACATCATGATTAGTGCGCAGGTGTACCCCAGACTCTCCACAACAAAAAGACACCCTGAAATGTGCAATTTTCTTTTGCCTTATTGGGTGTATGGGCCTCCAAACCAGTCAGTATCTGGTGTGACCACCATTTGCCTCATGCAGTGCAACACATCTTCTTCCCATAGAGTTTATCAGATTGTCAATTGTGGCCTGTGGAATGTTGGTCCACTCCTCTTCAATGGCTATGTGAAGTTGCTGGATATTAGTGGGAACTGGTATGCACTGTCGAAATGGTAATAATGTGGTAATATTGTGTTATTACCATTTTTACAGTGTGTACCAGTTCCCACTAATATCCAGCAACTTCACATAGCCATTGAAGAGGAGTGGACCAACATTCCACAGGCCACAATTGACAATCTGTTAAACTCTATGCGAAGAAGATGTGTTGCACTGCATGAGGCAAATGGTGGTCACACCAGATACTGACTGGTTCGGAGGCCCATACACCCAATAAGGCAAAAGAAAATTGCACATTTAAGGGTGTCTTTTTGTTGTGGAGAGTCTGGGGTACACCTGTGCACTAATCATGATGTCACACCTGCATCTTAATGTGGCACACCTGTGAGGTGGGATGGATTATCTTAACAAAGCAGAAGTGCTCAATATCACACATTTAGGCAGATTTGTGAACAGTGTTTGAGAGAAATGGTTATATTGTATATCTGGAAATAATTTTAGGGCTTTAAGTCCATCCCCTGGAAAATGGTAGCAAAAACAAAAGTGTTGCGTTTATATTTTTGTTGAGTGTATATATATATATATATATATATATATATATATATATATAACACATTAATGATACAACGTATCATGATTATTTATGAGTGCTTATATTGTAAATATAATTATATATGTTTATGAGAATATTGTCATAGAAGTGTGTTCATATTGCATGATAAACATGAGATGCATTAGCCTGGCTAATAAGCCAGACTCATAATGACACTGACGTGTCGAATGAATCTGGAATAGCACTGTGTCCATGTTGTTTCCAGGGGGGAAGCCTCACACAATGTTTTTTAGCTATTTATTTATTTTATTTTTGGGCAACAGCTGATTCAGTCTGTCTTATTAGCTGGGCTAGGGTTGCATACCGAGAAGAGGATTCAAGGTGTTCAAGCAGTTAAGTTAAATTTGAATCCTTCCTTATTTCCTTCGTCAACTTCCCTGACCATGCCTCGTGACAGAATGCATTGTATTATTCAAATGCTGCCACTCCTATAAACTCACATGGTCATCTCAGGTGCTTTACAATCACCATTAGAGTAGTTATAACGACTGCTAATCTACCTTCAAATCTGCAGGCGTACAATCAATCTACTGTTTATATCACACATAGCACGTATGCATGCCCACACACGCGTGCGTGCGCGCATGTGCGCGCACACACACACACACACACACACACACACACACACCCCACAGACACACACGTCACATGCACACCGCATGCCCAGGGCCGCTGTGTCTAATTACATGGTAATGTGGTTACTGATTGTGGCTGACTGCTGTTAAATAGGCTCTTGATTGCAGGTTAATGCTTTTTCAGCCTCTCTCTCTCTCGCTCTCTCTCTCTCTCACTCTCTCTCTGTCTCTCTACCTTATTCTTTTCCTTTCCAACACTATTTGACTGCTACTGTATGTGTCTGTGTTGGAGGGTATAGCAGCATGGGTCCAAGCGGAAACCGAATACCCAAGAGCCGAACCGAGAACCAAGGCAGTTTGGGTCCAAAATATTGACTTGTCCCTCAGGGATAGACACCCGGGCGCAATAGTTCGATCCTGGTCAGGTCATCTGAAATGCATTTACCCAAAAGGACCTCTTATGCAACCCTCGACTTTGCTGCTTTGAGAGGCAGGGTCTCAATGTCATGGTGAAAATAGGCATAATACAGCATCGGTCACACTACGGTCCAAAGACCTAGGTGGATCGGGTCAATTATACCTGGGTCTATTTAGGATCAGAACCAATTTTAATAGTCTCCATTTAATATACCGCATCCAATATCCTTCTCCATGCCATCTAGTGCAGGGCGCGGTGCATTAGAATGTTTATCTGGGCTGTTCTATTTGGTCTAAATGATATCCGTTTAGGACCATGTCCATGTCCGATTTTTGGATCTCTCTCAAACAGCCTGGCAGTGATTGTCTGGTTAATTCTGTCCAGTTAGCATCATGAATGTTTCTCTCATTGTCTAGTTTGGTCAGTTGATTTAGTGTCATGGATGTGACATACCAAAGCCTACACACTATACCACTTGTTTTATAATAATCACACACATTCATATTTCTTCTTACTTCGAAAAACTGCAGATGAGCACAAGATGTAGTCGTTTTAGGCGCAAAAGAGATGCTCCATCTCTTGCAAACTTGAGTCCCAAGAATCATCACGGAGCAAGCTAAAGCAAGCATGTCACCGTGCCAAATGTTGCTAAATTTGCTCATTGGCCGCTATGCACCCCCTGCCAAACACCTCTGATTGTCTGATTGATTGACTTTGTTTGTTTACTAGTGTGTCTCGTGGACGTGTGCGTGCATTTGTGTGCAGGCATAGTTTTGTGCGTTTGTGCTACTGGGAATATGTATGTTTGCCTTTGTTTTTTTTTTGAGTGGGCATGTGCGTGCCTGTGTACTTGCTTGCGTGTGTGTGTGTACATCCATGCGCAGGTGTTTGCGTGCCTGTGACCAACCTTGAGGCCACCTCCTGTTCAGCCTGATGTTGGCATTAATCAGCAGGGCAAATCACAAATGTAGAAACTCCACTGTGTGTGCATGTGTGTGTGTGTGGTGGGGGGGTGTAAGCCTGTGTTAGTGCGTGCCGTGCATGCGTGTCAGGTGTTCATTCATTATAATGGCATCTGAGGTAATGAGATGTCTGTCATTACTGAGGAAATGGTACATTAGTCTTCTATCAATCAGAGAAAGAAAGAGAAAGGGGGCGAGAGCTAGTTACTTAGTTACTTGAGGTACTTATTGTAGTATTTCCCAACATACAGTACTTATACTTCCACTACAATACAGAGAGAGAGAGAGAGGAGGGGGAATAAAATGAGTCAGAGAGTTTGTCCAGGATGGAGGTTTGCTATCTACATTTGCATTATTCTGAATGTCGTCATTGACACAATTCATAAAGCCGTTTAACGCCCATACCGTACAGCCACGGTGACAGTGGGCGGTGGCTCTTAGTTTGTATGCTCTGTGGCCCTGGAATCAGTTCCAGAAAGGCTGCATCCCTCACCTACCAACCACCACCATACTGCATCCCTCATCTAACTACCTACCTACAAACCAAAGTCAAAGTCGCATGATTTGTCACTACGTTACTACATTCTCCGCTTTTGACCCATCACTTGGAGCGGTGAGCTGCGGCTTGCCGCGCTCGGGAATCATTAGCTGATTTTGATCCATTTTTAGAGTCTTTGGTATGACCCGACCAGGGTCCAGGGCGGACACTCTAACCACAAGGCCTACTGCATTTTCATCCCTCATATAAGTACCTATACCTATTAAAGGTATAGTAAGTGATTTCACTTAATTGAAATATTCCTGTGTGGAGTTCATCCCTGCCCCCAGTGAGCCCCTGGGGTAAAAAAAACTAGTTTCAGTTTGGGCTTTGGGATAAAAGCCTTTCGTCCAACAAGGATGAGAGAGGCCTTCCTCCAATCAGGATCGATTGGGGGTGGGCCTTGCTGTATATGATGTTGGCCTGTTGCACTTCCCCTCATTGTAGAGTGTGCGCATGTGCATATCTTGCTACTGGGGGAACCAGAGAGTTTTTCCAAATCACGCAAATCACTTACCATATACCTTTAACCACCATACTGTATCCCTCATCTAACTACCTACCTACAAGCCACCATACTACCTACCTTTCAAACACTACTGCATCCCACATCTACCAACCACCATACATTGGCTGCATCCTTCATGTAACTAACCGGTACCTACAGTACCTACACCACAACCATACTGCTTCCTTCGTGAAACCAATGTCCCAGCCAGGTTGTTGTGGAACTCAACAACTAGGCTATACTACATTCTGACCTCCTGTGAGGGTATATTGGAGAGGGAGAGAGAGGAACAGAGGCAGGGCAAGGAGAGACAGGTGTGTGGGGAGGGGGGAGAAACAAGTAGGAGTAATGAGAGAAGAGAGGGAAGGTCAGGGGAAGGAAGACACAATCAAGGGAGCAAGAGAGGTAGAAACTACAGTAGGGAGAAGAGGCCTAATGAGGGAGGTGGGAGAAGGAGAGCAGGAGAGAAACACACATCATCAATCATCTGCTAAGCAAGAGCCCCTCACAGCAGGTGTATGGAGGGGGGGGGGGCAGACAGACAGACAGACAGCGGTGCAGAAAAATGAATGAAGGAGAGGAATGTGAAGATACAATAGAAGAGGGCAAGAAATACACAGCCTAGAGTAGCATGGACAGTGGCTCAGGTGGTAGAGTGACCGCTTGAGAAACAGAAGGTTCCCAGTTCGATCTGCATCTCCCTCTGGGTTAGTGCTAAATTGTCCTTGAGCAAGAACCGCTATAATTGCTGCTCCCGATGAGCAGGTTGGTGTCTTGCAAGGCGCACTCGTGCGTGCGTGCGTGCGTGCACACATGATTTCAGCTGTTAGAGTTCCAAACATTCAAACATGACCCACTTTAATTACTTCAGTATTAGTAGCTTAATCACTTTTGCTATTCTTTTTTTATGTCAAATGCATTTGCATTTCAGTTTAAGTATAAGAACATATGTGTTTTTATGTGGAGGCACATAAAATAGTCTTGCCACTAAATACGTAGAACTGGCAGTGCTTGTGGTTTCTGTGAGAATTTGTGACTTTTGGGACTTTTTGCACTGTTTACATAAGAACAAGATAGCGGAAGGAGACAGAGGTGGATTATGATGGAGAGACTAAGGGAATCGGAGGGCTTAAATGCAACATTATTAGGTTTGTGTCTCCTTCGGTAGCCACAATCTCCTCTTCATTTCTTCCCACTCTCCCTGAGTCCTCTCCTCTTGTCTCCCTTTCCGTTTTCTCACCCTTCCACTTCTTCCCTCTGTCCTTTCACTCACCTCCCTCCATTTTCTGTCACACCTTTTCTCCCCTGTGAATTGCAACTTGCAGAGAGAGAGAGAGACAGAGACAGACAGAAGTAGGTGAGATTAGAGTTCAAGAGAGGAGAGGGAGCGATAGAGAGAAGCAAAGGGGAGAAAGACATAACGGATTGTGTTTGAGAGACAGAGAAAGAAATAAGAGAGAGAGAGTGGTGGGGTGTGTGGGGTAGGAGGCTCCATTGTGCATGTTCCTGAGCACAGAGAAAAAACGACCTAGAAAAGTCAGAGGTAGGAAAAATTAAGAGACTGGAAAAGAGGTCTATTCTACAGGGAGTAGAGAAGGGGAGAGGGGAGGAATTTATGAGAGGAAGGTGGAGGTGAAAGAATGAACGATGGGGAAGACAAGATATGGTCTCAGACAAAGACATACTGCAGAAAGAAAGGGGAAGTCAAGCTGTCATGTGGCTTCAAGTGCAGATAAAGGCTGAAAATTATAATGCATAAAGTACAATGTCTTCTTCCTTTTTCCTTTCCTTTCTCTTCTTGCACCCTCTTCCACCAGCGGCGACTTTCATTGTGTACTAATGACAGCCTGCATGTGAGGACTGGCTGCTGCCTTTGTATTTGATGACTGACAAGTTGAGTCCTGCCTTCTATTCCATCATCACCAGGATGGAGGGTCATTGTCGGCGGGGGGGACAGTTACATGTGTGTGACAAGACTGGTTTTATTCTTGGTATGTGCTGCGGCTGCTGCCGATATGTTCCTGAATACGTTTGCCTGGTCAGTTGTGTGGCAGCGGTTTGAACAGACCACGGCTGTTGTGGTGCATGCATGTCCCACTTAGAGGAGCATCTATCATTGCGATCAGAACTGCAGGCTCGATCCCAATGCACCCCTTCAGACTCCATCTTAGCCCACAGCACTTGCAGCAGCACTTGGCCTAGCCTCCACTTCCTAAAAGTGTATGCAAAGTCTCTTAGCATTTTATGTTGACTTTGATGGCAGTGTATTTCATACAGTTACAATTACATTTAGCAGACGCTCTTGATCCAGAGCGACTTACAATGGTGAAAAGTTTACAATGTAAACCATCCATAAATGTTCATGTAAACATAGCACACATGTGTACGCAGTTTAATTAGCCAATATAGATTATTGACTGTTATGAGCAAAAATAGAGGATCTACAAGTTCACAAAACATTGCAGAGCTTGCAGAACTGCAGACTCTGCCAATGCCTTCTAAACAGTTCTCAAATGCTTTGGTAGTTCTCTTATTCAACATTTTTAAAACATTCAGAGCAAGATTTTAAAGATATTCACAAATAGCAGATGTGTGAGCTCACAGCTGTGAGCTTGTAATGTATACCAGTAGGCCAGTAGTGTCTTCTATTTTTGATTAGCCAATGATGTACAAATCCTAAATTACAGTGTCCAGGTCCTGGACCTGTATGTAATGTGAAACTAAATTAACCTGTTTGTTTCATGAAAAACACCGCTGGTGAAACAATTAACCCTAGCAAAGTCTTTTTTTTTCTTTATTCAGTGGAACCTCCGATCTGTCCTTTACACGCATCCAAGTGTATGAGTGAGTGCATGTGTGAGTGTGAAAGTGTGTGTGTGTGTGTGTGTGTGTGTGTGTGTGTGTGTGTGTGTGTGTGTGTGTGTGTGTGTGTGTGATTGAGTATATCAATCTGTGTGCATGCGTGCAAGTGTGTATCAAAATCTTGAATTGATTGATGTTCCGTCGCAGGCCTCTGTCTATGTAAGCTGATATAGATGGTCTGTTTTTAAATCAGGTGCATGAGACAGAAAACCATATAGTTCAGTTCATCTTAACACCTTGAGAACTACAGAGGGAGAGAGATAGAGGACACATCTGTAGAGACAAATGGAGTGCTTTAATTGAAATGAAAGGATCAATGTGAATGCTACTCTCACACTATTATTAATATTATGGGATGCAGGACACAGAGACAGCTCCATGCACACACACACACACACACACACACACACACACACACACACACACACACACACACACACACACACACACACACACACACACACACACACACACACACACACACACACACACACACTGGGAAACGGTTTATCTTCATGTATTGTGTTGGCTTCCTCCCGGGCAGCATAATTAATATTTGGATAAGCATAATCACCCGCCCTATCGCGTTATTTTCTGTTTTTCTGTGTTTCACTAGGTTTTGCTAGGTGCAGGGGTGCTCTCTCCCTCTCTCTATGCTTTCTGTCCTCCACCAGACAGACTGCTCTCTATTTCTCTCTATAATTGTTTTCCTCTTCGCCTCTTGTTCTCTTTCTCTGTGGACAAACGTCTCACTCACTTTAATCTGGGTGACTGTCGATCTCATTTCTTTGTTGTTGTCTGACAGGATGATAGATCACCTTTCTGGATATGAGACCACCAACTCTCTGTCCCTCTCTCAGTCAAGTTCAGATCTTGTTCTACAAAAACACAGATGAAGCATGTTGTTGATGTCAGGCAGAAACCTCTTATCTCTCTCATTTTTGCTGTTATAGGCCCTATGTATTATAATTATACTACATCACATACAATTCGAAATCCTGAAAAGTATGAGTTTTGGGCATCTGAGGTTTATTACACCCGACAGAGATGATGTACACCAGTGGTTTTCAACCATTTTGGAACCAGGACCCACTATTTATTCAGCATTTTAGCCATGGACCGCCAGTTGATGTTGAGTTCAGTTTCTCAGACGTAGAACTAAAGATTTTCAAGTCTTTGTCCATAACTTGGAGATAACTGGCAAAATGTTGGACAATCATTCTGCATTTTCTAAATGTGCAGATTCTTTAAAATTACGTAATTTAAGTTTAAGCTTAATTTAACTCTTGAGAGTGTAAAATGAAACAGATCTACAGTATACAGTATAACAATGTCTGCTGCATGTTTGCCCAGGACTTTACTACTGACTGAGACTGAGGGGGGTTGTTAGTCATTGTGATCACGTGAGGAGTTGTTGTTATTATGCATTAAAACAAAGGCGATCCACCGGAAGAGGAGGGAGGGCTGAAGGAGAGTGATCAGCATCAGCCCCCGATGTGTTCCCCTCATGTTGAAATATGGTTTGTAGGCTGTAGCACCTTTCAAAACAGAGATTCTGAAATACAAGGAAAGAATGCATTATTGTGACGTGACAATGTGAACACAACCTCAGCGTCATGGCTAATTGAGGAGGTCAGTATCGGTCAGGTGGTGACAACTGATTATTAGAGAGTGATTACGACCAATCAATCAAGCAGCCTTAACCAGCAGGTTATTGGCAGACAGTGAAGGGGTCAATACTTCATCCTGGGTCACCTCTGCTATGTTTAAACACTTTGATACATTCCTATATGGCGAGCATTGGTAGCCATGCATGTTCTGCTTTCATCCATCCAGACACCATCTTTCCCCATTGAATATTTACAAAAACAAAACAGAACAGAATTAAAGTGTTATGGTCATGAATTGTATATAATAATGATATAATAATGTTTTGGATATCTTTATGGGGAAAATGCTATGCCCTATTTTGAGAAGAACATTTGCTAAAATACAAAATCTAATAATAATAGTCACAGTCACATACTTGTCTATTTGTTGTCATTTCTTTGTTTTTGTTGTAGTTGGTTCTTGTTCTGTGTTTTTGTCTTCCTCCCCAGGTGTATCTCATGTGCAGTCAGCCTTCATGTATTTAGTCTGATTCCCTCAACATCGTAACGTACTGTGTTAAGGTTGGTTAGGTAGGGTCATTTGTAATTTGTGGAGCAGCATTTGGATCCTGACCACACCATTGTGACATTGATGCTTTGTAACTGTATTGAAATAATTCGGACCATATCCTTGTGTACTGCCCAGACAAATGAATAACCAGAGGGGATAACAAAAGCAGAAGCATTGGTTTAGTCCTCTCACAAACAAATGCAACCCTACATCAGAAACATCTACATCTGTGCCACACTGACAACATCACAACACGCATTTTACATTGTGTGTGATAGGTGGAGGCCAATATAGCATTTGCTTGTGAATTATTCAGTGAGATATGTCAGATAGAGACATAAATATATCTGCTGTTTGCTAACAAGCTGATATATAAGAAGAATGCTACCCTGAAAATAGCCATGCCCACAGCTCCTAGAGCAGCTGTTGGTGCTATTCCTATACTATGAATGATTATACAGTATAGGGCCTTACAGGTTAAGAGGACTTTACTTTTATTACTTATTACTGGTTAAGGGGACTGTACCATTTAAAACAAACCTCTTTGCTAGAAAATAGCATATCTACTTAAGCTCATGTAATGAGCTTGTGTAGATGAACAATTCTTGGTGACTGTGGGACTACAAGACACTATAACGTTTGAGAACAAAACGGCGTGCCTCTGTCTGACAGAAGCAGAATTATATATTCTTTTATATATATATTTAACACAACATTATATGCAGAGAGAGGTTACAATTTTCATTTTATACATTCAAATAGGTGGTATAAAAGGAGACGTCACATTCTAGAAAGATTGAGCTCCCGTCTGGATAAACGCACATAAGCATTTTAATAATGCATATGGGCCATGCATTTTAGATTCGCGAAATGTCCTCTGATATACTGTACATAATTTGACTTGCTGTGGCTTGAAGAATTTTCTTTGTTCGCCGGTCTTATAAGCAGCCCACAGCGACGATGAGGTGATTAATGGTGTTCCCTACGCTCCTCGGGGCTACTGCAGGTTATAAAAAGATATAATGAGCAACTTCCTTCTTTTGTAAAGGAGGTGGGAAAATTAGGCTGTGTTAAAAAATGTGTCGCCATTTTTATCATTCATCTCTCATCCTCCTCCTTTCTCTCTCTCTCTGTCCTCGTCTGCCTCTCTCTCTCTCTCTCTCTCTCTCTCTGTCTCTCATTCCCTCTGAGGATGATGTGGCTCATCATTCCGCAGGGGTTTTCATTAAAGCTTTGTGACAAATCCTGCAAGGATTTGTGCGTGTGTGTGTGCATGTGTGCATGTGCGCATGCATGTGCTAGAGAGAGAGAGAAAGAGAGGAGAGCTGTACTGTATATAGCCAAATGCTATAGAGCAGAATGCCATCAAACCAACGGCCACATGATGTCAGGGATGGGTTTGTTTAATTGTCTTGTGTATGCAAAACAATTGCCCTATATGCATGTGGCCTATAGTGTACTTCAAACTGCTTAATATTTAAGGACATTTGCTCCTCTGACATTTAGGGCAATGTTGCAGTAGTACAGCATATAATTATGTGTATTAGCGTGGAACCTGCATTTCCATGGGGCGGATTAAAATAATGCCTCTGGTGATAAACCTGCATGGGGCGTGCCTTGACTGGTGCCCCACAACTTTGGTACGCAGCAAAATAATCCAATCACCACCAATAGCAAATCTGCTCCGAGGGCTTTTTGCACTGGCAGATTCATCTTGTTTCCAGGCTACCGCTGTACCCAAATGACAAGATATACCGGTATTAGTCACGCTTGTTTCAAGCCAACGCGCTGATGATAGGCACTGAGAGCATTATTCGGTTGTAACTTGTGATTGACAGATTACTACATTCTGATGAATCACAAAGTGAGCCTCGCCCTGAGATAACTCCTGTGGGTAGATCTGAACTGTTGTATTTGTTTGTTTGTTTGTTTTTAATTTCATCCCCCTGATTTTCTAACGCATCTTTTCACCCAGTGCCAATTCCGAATGTCGTCAAGGCAGCGGACTCGCCCAAAGCTTTTCTCACCCAAAGCTATAGCCTAATTCTGCAATAGAAATTGGTAGCAATGTTGCCAACTTGGCACATTTTTCCCCCCAGGCCCCCCTAGTGGCAAAATTAGTGAAAAAAATAGTGCCAGAGATAAAACCCTCTTCCCCATTTCTATGATAGTCCTCCTTCCTTCCTAGAATGGACCATTGGTAACCAAATGGACCCTTATAGATCTGTAACTCTTGATATCGTAAAAAATGAAACCACATGGACCCTTAAGGGTCCATTTGGTTTTGAAGAATTGCTATTTTGATGAACATTTTGCCAGTTATTTCTCCTAAATTAGTCCAAGAAACTCAACAACAAATTCTGGTCTGTGGCTAAAATGCAGAATAAATCGTGGGCCTCGGTATGAAAATGGTTGAAAACCACTGCTCTAGTGCATTTTAGTGCATTTTGGAAGTGCCACTAGTGCATTTTGGATTTTGGCAGTTGGCAACATTGGTTGGTAGGCTACCCATTTTACCTTTGAGATCAGCTTGGGATTTCTACTGTGATGTTTATGGCTACACTTGCTAAAGGGGTCCTATAGCCGGATCCATGCAGTGAAGCCTTAGGATTTTGAGCAGCGCTGCCGAGGGCCGTCTGACTGTCAGACAGTGTAACATTACAAGTTCACAACGTGTCGTGTTGTGAGCTGTAAACGGAGAGTGAATCAGTCTTAAATATTATTAGGGCATGCCTCCTGGTAGAGTTTTGTTCTCCACGGAGCGCACCTTTCTAGTTTAGTTTAGTTTCACTCCTCCCACTCCCACTGTCTGTAGAGGTTTGTCACCTACCTGTCTGTCTGTCTGTCTGCCTGTCTCTGTCTGTCTGCCTGTCTAGCTGTCCCAGTCAGTCGCTCCATCTCTGTCAGTGTATGAGTTGAGTCGTCATTAGGAGCAGCTATTTTTACATTTTGTTCTCCTTTCCAATAATGTCTCGACTGGGACTCTGGGAGACGGACGACTCTGCTACATCACACAACCCTGCTCTCATATGTGCGTGTGTGCGTGCACGCTACATCATCACAGATGTGAGTGTTCCATCATAGCGGTATCTCTGCCACATCACAGCGTTGACTTGTCACTGCCAGTGAACTCTAGTAAACTCTGGATGGAGAATGACACAATTGAACAACATTCATTTTTTTTGTCTGACGCTGCTTGGAGGCCATGATGTTGTTATGGCTGAAATAGACACTGTGGATGTACAGGCAGTACAGCAGGATGCTTCTATTGTTAAGGCATTGCTGAACTATAGATGTACATTGTGCAGCATCACAATTTACACTTTAGGCAATTAGTAGACACTCTTAACCCGGAGCTACTAACATTAAGCAAGAAAAGCATGGCATTACATCACACAGATAGAAAGTGGTTACCATGAAGAATGTAACAGCTGTATAATAGAACTATAGGCACATACTGTATACTGTACTTTAAATGCTAAACTGTCCCACATAAGTTCAGAAACCTAACTTTGGGAATTTTCTTCACCTTAATAATAACAATTTGTATTGCATCTTATGTTGTTTTAATCGTTGATACCCTTACAACAAGGTATGTCTTAGTAGTGATCGGACATTCCTGGAATCAGTAACACTGCTAAATGTGTGGGCTGCACCCCCAAATTTGGGTATCATTTTCTCGATCTTAATAATACAAATTTGTATTGTATGCTATATTGTTTTAATTGTTGATTAGTCTCCTTTAAGGTATGGCTTGTATTCTTGGAATCGGTAACATGGCTACACATGTTGGCTGCACCCTCAAATGGCAAACTGAAATGTTGTTCTGTTGGTATTCATTGTTGTTTTGGATTTGAAGTGCTGGTAGGTGCATGACAGTCACAAGTGTGTGCCAGGCAAGGGTCCTGTCACTTTCTTGACTTTGTTTATGCTGTTTATGACCCCATGTCTTCAGAATCTGCCTCAATGCAAGGTTAAATTTGCCATTTTGGCAAAGTTTTTGGTTGTGTAATCCACATGTTCAGCACTGTTACTCATTCCAGGAATGTCCAATCTCTAGGGCAGGGGTGGATGTAACATTTCCCAATTGGGGGGCAGGAGAAAATGGTATGGGGGCGGCTTCATCGCCCGTGTCGCTTTGCACCACGGGCGATGAAGCCGCACCCATACCATTTTCAGTTACAGGACTTTTATTAGGCAAGTAAAGCATCAATAATAACATCAGTTGTTGTTGAAGTGAGCAGGCACGCAGCATGCATAAAGCTAAAGGTCTGACTCAGAGAGTTTTCCGTTTTCAATGATGAAATGCTGTTGGTTTAGTGGTGAGAAGATTGTAGTTAGTTAGTAGCAGTAGTAGTGTGTCAAATACTTTTAAAGTAGGGGAAGTGATTTCACTTTTGTCAGATATCACCCAAAAAATATTTTTTTCTGTTAAAATGCTCTATTATAAGGTGTGGAAACCACATATGGAGTTTCCCCCTCCCCCACGTTAGCAGAGAGCTAATAAAAGTTCCCCAGGTCACCACAATTCTCCTCCAATCAGGAGCGAGCAGCAGGTTCACATAGTGTAGCTACTGTTGGGGGCCCCTAGTGCACCAGGCTGGTACTACACCATGAATTTCTGACAAAAGTGAAATCACTTCCCCTACCTTTAAATATAAGCACTGAAATATCTTGGGTTGTTTTGCATGCCATCATGTTTGGTGGGGCAGTCTGGGCATTTAGAGGGGCATTGCCCCCCATGCTCATGTCTAAATCCGCCCTGCTAGGGCAAATAATACAGACCATGATGGAGTCTGAAGAGGTGGGTTTACACACTACAGTGGAAGATTGGGGGTGAAGCTGCAGTTTCGATTGGCATTGGGTAGTGCATTTTATAGTTTTGAAGCCAGAAGGAAGAAGAGTTTGGAACGTGTGGAGCGTTGTCCCTGCATTTTAGTGAGGGTAGTTCAGCATGATGGTTATGAAATAGAGACTGGCATGACCATTGTGTGGAACCGCAACGTTCAACCTCCAATAAGCCTGAAAATAGCAGCCATGTAGGAGAATGACAGTAGTAGGAGACTGATAAAAAAGTTAACTGCAGTCCAGCAAACCAGTCCTGTGGAAACACAAGTTGTATATTGTGATATATCGATCACAAGTAGGTTTGATACCCGGTTAAAATCCTAAACCTATACCTAATCATGAGGACGTCTCATGATTGAGAGTAACCGGAGAACCGGGATGGCTGCCCATGCCTAGATCCGCCCCTGAGGAGCTACAGGACAGGATGAAAAGTGAACCTGTGTGTGACAGGTAGAGTGGTCTGACCTCTAACAGTTAAAGGGGGGGGGGGGGGGGGGGGGGGGTGATGCACAAACGCATTTATAGGTTGCACTTACAGGTGCATCTGCTATTGACTTGTGCAAAGTAAACACTCACCTATACACTCATTCTCCCTCTCTGTGTGTGTGTGGGTGTGTGTGTGTGTGTGTGTGTGTGTGTGTGTGTGTGTGTGTGTGTGTGTGTGTGTGTGTGTGTGTGTGTGTGGGTGGTGTGTGTTGTGTGTGTGTGTGTGTGTGTGTGTGTGTGTGCGCGTGTGTGTGTGCAATGTTCATGTGTGCTTGTGTCATGTCAAAACACGTAAAAACACGTTCTCGCACACATTTTAATCATTTTTTTATGTCCACATAGGAGATACAGTACAAGAAACAAATATTTACAAGGTGCAGTACAGAATACAGTCAACAAAACCCGGACAAGTACCTAAACATCAGGGGTACAAGTAACAGCGTCGTCGCCATATTTGCCGTCTACCAATAGTAGAAGAACTGCACAGAATTTTGCAAGCTGTTGGCTGCTTTTTTGACATCCCAAGTTGTTGGAAGCCTCTTACAACCAACCTGTGTACATGTCCTAGACTGCCAAAGATAAACACAAATAGATTGCACCTATACCTATCTCCATGATGGTCTGTAGAAGCGGCTGGTATTTAATGACTTTGGTCATAAAGGCTTCTTCTAAGCTAGAGTCAAAGGTGCAGGCCACTTCAAGAACGGAAACTGATCTGTTCTCTTCATCAACAACAATAACGTCTGGTGTATTAGCAGAGAGATGTGCAAAGATTTCAGGATTTTCAGTACAGAGTTGAAACATAGATGGTTTGACACAGGAATGTTTGTACATTCTCACAGAGAGTGCAAAATGGTTAGATATGTCCTTTGTTAGGATCAACTATTCTGTCGTGCGTGCTATGTAAAGTCCTTTATAGGCATAACACCCATTCAGAATGTGTGACATAGTTTCTGTAACAGGCCCTGTGGTGTGATGCAAGCAATGAGGTGCATGGGTGGAGGCGAACCAGAGGGAGAGGTTGAGTTTGGTGGAAGGATCTGTAACCTGGCTTTGACTGTAAAGGTGATAATGTCCTCATTGAGAGCTGTGTTCCGTAGAAATGAGTGGGAACAGAATGATCAGCATGGGGAAGGCAAGCAAGTTTCCCCTGGAGTTTCAGTCCAGTGTGTTGCTGTTGCCGATGCTGGAACATATGCAGTTTCCTCCGAGTTAGGTGCAACAGGTGTGTGTGTGTAAAAGTCACTGTGCTCTCACAGAGGTGAGGGGTCAGAGATTAGGTTCTGACCTGTCTGGGTTCAGACCGTTCCCACTCCAAGGACACTGTGGTGCATAGATCGTTCAAATCAGGCCAATCTGAAGATGGGAGCAAGTGTCCAGTTTCCCACTGTTTCCTCTGCCAAGGAAATGGGTAAAAGCACCTAATTACATTAACGTGGTAATAACACGGGTGTAGTTGTTAATATTAGGACATTAACAACCGCGGCGTCCTGCGTTGCTTCACCGGCGTGCTGCTGCCCTCACGCATCCCAGAATGCAACACACACACACACACACACACACACACACACACACACACACACACACACACACACACACACACACACACACACACACACACACACACACACACAGGCACGTGTGTGAGCAGTGACGTGGCACATAATGAAAGGTCTGTGCTGTGTAACAACAGGACACAATTTACAATTCTCCTCCCACGTTTCAGTCTCCATGGCAACAGCATCCATGACATCGCAGATGTATCTCTGTCACTCAGAACAATGTCCGTCTCCCACGGCGAAAGGCCACTGACACACACACACACACACACACACACACACACACACACACACACACACACACACACACACACACACACACACACACACACACACACACACACACACACACACTGATTCATGTGCAGCTGACGTGATTATTTGTTGAGTGACATTATTATGGATCCAAAACTTTGAGTTTTAGTTCAGATTAACAATATCATAAAGGAATATAATACCGGGATAATGCCCTCCTTCTTTTAAGTGTTATTGACCAAATAATGTACATTCCATCTTATTTCTAATGGTGTGAGACTCAATCACCGCTGATATAACCCGTCCTTGTCATCTCTGTCTGGACTTTGAAAGCAGTTTAATTGAAGGTGTTGTGGGAAAGGTGAGAGTTCATTCAAAAGGCAAGATGGCGTCAGCCACGATTTTTTGTCATAAGTTTAATCCATGTCTGAACACTCCTGAGAATAAGATTACATGGTATACACTGTGTATATTAAATGTAGTTAAAAGGATTGTTTTTGTAAACGCTTTAATGCCATAACAAAATTGCCATTTTATAGTGCTAATGATGGCTAATTTTTACTGTTAAAAGGGTATAGATAGATTTTTTTTGTTCAGTTTAAAACATTTTGGCTAAACTGTAAGGTTTATGACTTTGTGCTGATTATATTTCTCTTGCCATATATTTCCCACAGTTTTCACTAGCCACTTCACAAATCCCAAATACCGTTCCTGTGCTGTAAATACTGTATTTCACAAATACTGTATTTCGTACAGGATGCAAAATGAAAGGGGCACAAGAACAGGGGCACAAGATCAGGGTTTTCATGGTGCTTATTTGGTGCCTTATGGCACACACACACATCCTAACCCAGTACTGCAGCAGGAGTGCTCATGAGTTCTAACCCAGTTCTGTCTGAGTTGAGTCCCACATGACCAGGATTGAAATAGTTCTGTTCTAGGTCGCAGCCTGTCTGTCTGTCTGTCTGTCTGTCTGTCTGTCTGTCTGTCTGTGTTTGATATTAACTAGAACCTGGGTGAACATAAAGCACTAACAGACAGACAGAAACCAATTATGGGTACCCAACAAAATGTTACTATCTTGTCGTAGCTCTAAACCATATGATGTGCACAGACACATTTAAATCACCTTGCTTCCTGCTGCCGGTGCTGTGTGACAGTTTGTGTGCGTGCATGTGTGTGTGGAAGACGAATAAAAATGTTCTGTGCAAAATATTACTTTAATAAATCTCTCTCTCTCCCTCATTCACTCTCAGTCTACTTCTTCACCCCATCTATCCTCAGTATCTCTCTCTCTGTAGTGTAGTGTAGTGTAGTGTAGTGTAGTGTAGTGTAGTGTAGTGTAGTGTAGTGTAGTGTAGTGTAGTGTAGTGTAGTGTATCAGAGAAAACTATAATGTCTCTCTCTCTTTCTCTCTTTCTCCCCACACACAGTGGACCCAGAGGGCAGGAAGCTGCGTTCAGGTGGTATCCAGAGGAGTACAGAGACGGGCTTGGCGGTGGACATGCCCAGTAGGACGGTACGTCAGGCCAGTCATGAGTCCATCGAGGACAGTGTGAACAGCTACGGCTCAGAGGGGAAGTAAGTATACATATACCAACATCTACAGTGCGGCGGGAAAAAAGTACTCTTACCAGTAAAAGTATCCGTATACTGCAAATGTAGAAACACTCAAGTAAAACTGTGGTATTATTCAAAATGTGAAACAGTGGTCTAGAATGGTGAATGTAAACCAGGGCAGGGCGGTGGATGAAAGCGTGTCCATGGGAGTATTTTTGAGACGTCGCATATAGGTCAGACAGGTCCGCCGAGGCGAGGCTCACATCCCCAACGGAGTGAGTAAGTAAGTAAGCCTGTCGGTCTGTCTGTTCGTCTAGCCAGCTAGTGTATAACGTGTTGAATTATTCCTCACTTTTTTCCTTCATTTTCAGAATATAATCTCTATTGAGGGCACGAGAAATATGTGTGTGACTCTGGGAACTAGTTTGAAAAGTAAAAAAGAGTATTGGGAAGTATATCCAGACTTTAATATGTCAACGATTATGTAACAAAACAGCAAGGACTGTCTGTATACCAGGAGTCATCATCAGTCACTGCAGTGCAGTGAAAAGACTGTGTTTGCCTGCACACAAAACACAGTCTTTTTCGCTGAATTTTGGTGTTTTAAACAGGTGCTCTCGTACAAGTTTTCTTCAACTATGCCCTGAAAACAAGGCTATCTCCCAAAGCAAACGGGTCAGGCTACTACTTGGCCTCACTGCGCACTTTGACAGGCTGGAATGGCTTAGGGATGACAACAATCTGTGTGTGAAACCCAGATTCACTCCTATATGCCACCAAAATATGGAATGCCCTAAATGGAAATATGTTGACTTTTGATTCCCCACACACTACATTTCCCCTCATTACACATTACACATTATTATTTTTATTATTATCCTTTTTACTTCCTCTCTGATGTCCTGATAAAAGTGGATATTTGGATGTCTGTAAATGGTTGATGAAATTAAAATGATGGGCCCTATTGTATACACATGTAACGATTTCATGCGGTCGTCACTCACAGTTAACAGTCTTGTATTGAGTTGCATGTGCTTGAAATGTACTGTAATTCTGCAAAGGCCCCCCCTTTAAATAACATTTTCATCCAAGGCACCCTTAAATTACATTGTTACTTCTTTACTAATATGCTGATGGTAATAGTAATATGACATGAATGTAAACATTCATGTCATATTACGGTAAAATATGTAAATTGTTACGATAAAAACAATGAGAGAATAGTTTCTAGGGGCACGGTGGCACAGTGGTTAGTGCTGTCGCCTCACAGCTAGAAGGTCGTGGGTTAGATTCCCGCTAGGGGCGCTGCTGTGGGTGCTGGCGGCGTGTCTGCTCCTCCGCGTCATCAGTGCCCATACCCGAGGCGGGGTTGACGAAAGGGCCTTTCTGTGTGGAGTTTGCATGTTCTGCCCGTGTGGTAGATACCCTCACAAAAACATGCAGTAATTCTGGGCACTGAACTACCTCCCCCTGGCCAGCCGGGGCGCTTGATGGAGGGGACTGGATGTGTAGAGCCCAGGATCACATTAGGAATTGGCAGACTTAATAACTAACTCTATTTAAGTGGTTTAACTGAAGTGTCATTCTACATTCTAAATATTAAGTATGTGAGTGCATGCATGCGTGGCTAAATCAGAGTGCAGAGCTTGTGTCGCGGTGATGAATAAGAGCTTTATTAGCTAACAGCATCCAATTACACTTATGAGCCTATATTGATTCACAGGTCCCCAGGGGTGTGTGCGTGCGTGTGTGCGTGTGTGTGTGTGTGTGTGGGGGGGGGGGGGGGGGGGGGGGGTCTCAGTCTCAGAGTGTCCAGTCTGTGACATCATTCATTGTTGACGTCACTCACTCGGCTAAGATATTTATTTCTATCTATGACAGCTTCCACAGTTGGTTATGAGAAAAATGACCCCAGTCTCACATTTGATAAGAATGCTCTATGACACCCCGATCTACACTCTAAAATCCCCAGTGCCAAGGTAGGAAGGAAGGGGGGACGAGGCCTGTGTATGCATTGATGAATTGCCTATAAAGCTAGGAGTGCATATGATTTAGATCTGCAGTCAAGAGATGTGATGATTGGAGAGACTGTTGTGTACACATCCATCACTCAACTCACTGCCTCTCTGCTGGCCAGCACTGCCTGCACCTGCTTTCCATGATTATGGCGGCTATAAGTTATACTCTGACCGACCGCACTAGGACCTGACTTTGCACTTTAATATGCTTTTAATAAGAAGATGCCAAAGTGCTATACACTATACAGTGATGCAAAGACATGGAGACAAAACGGTATGGAGCTAGAGAAGAGACAGAGTGGGGGAAAGCATTAACCATCAATGTAATAAAGAAAATCACACTCGTATACTCTAACAAACGTAAAAAGTCCGTAGACTTGGCTGCCATATAATATCATCTCCAAAAGCCAGATGTTGGAGCAAGCACCCCTTGAAAAGCATACTGTGGTGTGAGTGGTACCTTTTATTATGTAATTGTTACAGAAGTGACTATTACAGACAAAGTAACAACAGTAACCGTCCTGAAATACAACGTAGACACCAAACACACATGCTAAACTGCTAGACCTGGCAGCGCAGCTGCCAGAATTTCGCTGCTTTTCCCGGCCCAAAATCCACCGGTTACTCCCACTGCCTTGTGATCGGGTGTTCCTTGTCTCACTTCCCAGGTTGGCAGCAGCTTGCCTGCACACCCGGGCAGTTGAGTGTGGTGACGTACTGCTGTGGCTCCCCAACCAGTACGGTGGTCTCTATCTATTGGTAGTTCCTCGTTGCTCCTTCTGTCTTTGAAGATTCCAGTAGAACTGTCTAGTCTCTGTCTCTCTCTGTAGCCACCGCACCATTGTTTACGGTACACTCTGACCCCAGGCCTCTCCAGCTACTCGCTGGACTGGGGATCAGACCCTGATGACCACATAGGCATAGGAGAGCTCTGCCATTCCTCTAGCGGCTCGCATAAAGGATACGGCAGCCTCCTGTTGTCCATAACAACGTGAAAGGACACCCCAGCGGCTCGCTGAGGTGTGGTACGTGGAACACCAAAGTCACAGCTTCTCGCATGTGGCTTGAAGTGTGAGGAAAAGCAGCTCTTGTATCCTTTGAACAAATTGAAGTCTTCTCCGGACCATGGACTAACCCACAACAACACACTTTCACCACCAATATGCAAGTGCAACTTAGCTGAAGTAAAATTACTGTTATAGCAATGTAGAGACACATGACTGTACTACTCACCAGTATTAATGGAAGAAGAACACTGACGCAAGTTGATGATATCCAAATTTATTTTTAAACTTACAAAAAAAAGTACAAAAGATAAACTAGAAAATTAAGGGGAAAAAATAGAAAATACAGTTCCTTCTGAATGCTGCAGGTGAAGTATAGTGTTTTTTCTACCAAATTACGAAGCTGTATTCCTTTTTGGTGGCGGTTGAGGCTAAGAGACTAATCACTGGTCTGGTGCGGTCCTTCTGTTGGTGCGGTCCTTCTGTTGGAGGTCCACACTGTGCTGAGCTGTGACTCCAACTGCCTGGTCCCCGCTAAGGACGCTACTTCTATACCTTACTCTGGCTGGGCCTGATTTATCTATAGATGCCTGGCGCCGAATAGCTGAGTTTCAGCCTAGCGATTGATAAAAATGTCATTCTTGGATTGTTTATTGAAGTTATCATCAACTCTAACCCTCTTAACCTGTCAAACACATTTCCCCTAACTCCTATACTTTGTCAGAATTCTGCTTTAAGGATTATGGGGATGATCAAGATATACCACCACCAATATCTATCAGAGCTTGTAATTTGTTTTACATGCTTTGAGTTAACACACATATATGGAAAACTGCGCAATCCAATAATATGTTACACAACATATACTGTATATCTATTGATAGACGAGCGACCTTATATAATATAAATGTATATATGATATACATTGATATTGTTATTTACCTTATTTTCTCTACATACCTATACATACAGTATATTTGTTAAAAATAAAACAAAATACTCACTCATTAAAGAATTACGACTATGTCAACAATAACACTACGGCTATGTCAACAATAACAATATGAAAACCACATCTAGAACTACAATCTACAACGATGGGGCGACAGTGGCTCAGGGGTAGAGTTACCAGATGGTAACCACAAGGTTGCCGGTTCGAACATGGGCTCCCCCAATGCTAGTGTCCTTGAGCAAGACACTGAACCCTATTTGCCCTATCCTGATGTGCTAGTAGGTGTCTTGCATGGTTTCCACTGCAAATGACATAATAGGAATAGTATAGGAATAGAAAGAACAGGGAATAAACATAAAAGGAGCATAAATGATTATAATTGAGGCAGGTATGAAGTAGAGAGAAAACAGAGGAGGCAAAATAAACAACAATGGATGCTAGGAGAACAGGAGAGGGGAGGGAGTGCTCTAAGAATAGCAGTGCTTGCCATGATCACCGAAAATATAAACTCTGATTGAGCCTTAACAAGCATGGCAATTCACCTTTAGTTAAGACCTGCCACCTCCCATTTAAGACACTCCTCCTCCCACTTAGACACTCTGCTTCCAGGCTAATTGGTTTCATTGTAAATGTCATGGATTTTACACATTGAATACTGGTTCATTTTTGGAACCACCTTCAAAATCCCTTCCCTATTTGTCAACCAGGCTGCCATAATGCGCTGAAAAAGTGTGTGTGTGGCATTTATTTTTAAAACAATGTTTTATCACATAATGAAAACTATTGGTGGAGAGTTATGTCTAATCCATGTTATGCTTAGCTGCTAGCAGTTCGGTGGGAGAGGCTTAGCTATATGCTAGTTGAATCATTAAATTGTATTTGGCATGGGGAGAGAGTATGTTCTGCACTCCATCCGTCCGTCTGTCCGTCAGTCTATCCCAGAGTTTTTGCATTGACCTGTTGGTGTGACCGTGGATTCTTGAAAAACAACATTTTTGAACAGAATGCCTAAAGGGTACCATTTTCACAGCGGCCTATTTCTAGCTCCTTTTGTCCCCAGACTCACATGTAAAGTGGCTTTGCTGATCCTTTATAATCTAGCCTGGTCTAGCCCTCAATGATTTTGGCCTTGGGGGCGGGGGTGTCGTGGGATCCACACGGCGGAAGTGCTGCGCTCTGATTTGATCTCACTAACGTGTCCGTCATCTCCGGCCCCTCCCACGCCCCGTCCACTGCTATTCTACGTCACATCATTTAGAGCGACGCCCACCCCGGAAGGTTGACACGCCCCTCAAGGCCACTTTCCAACGCGCGTTAGTCCAGGCTTTCCGTTTTCGCGCAAGGCGGACGAAAATGAAAGCCTGGTGTCGAGGCTATTTATAAGCTACCTCAGAGACATCCTTTTCATCGTTTATAAACATGTACAGTATATAATGCCTTTCTCTCTCTGTCTCTCTCTCTCACACAGTCTGACCAGTTTGAACTACAGTGGGATGTGTTTAGCATCAGACACTCAGTTCAGTGACTTCCTGGACGGCATGGGCCCTGCCCAGTTTGTTGGACGCCAGACACTAGCCACCACATCCATGGGTGAGAGGTCCACGATACACTGTGCTGGCATATTAAAATGCAACTTATACTGTATCATGGCCAAAACAGTGGCCCTAGCTGGGGAAAAACATGTGGTACCAGTGGTTTTCAACCTTTTTCACATCAAGATTAATTATAGTCTGCATGTATTACTCCATTGTGCTGTTGTTGTAGAAATAATTATAATCCAGAAGTGGTCTCCCCTTTGGCTTACTGTTAATGCAAAGAGGCTTTGTGAGGTGCTTTGGGTCAACTATTTCATTTAGGTACTACAGTCCCACCTGTTATTCTGTCTGATTTAAGTTGTCCCTGGTGATCACTGACAAGGTGTTACCCTGACGAGTCCCTCTACTCCTGTCTGTCTGAAGCATGCTGGACGTATATGCGTATAAACACTCCCAAGTCCATTTTTAGCAAACAAAGCTGAATCTGCCAAAGTATGACAAAACCTGGCACGGAATTTGCCACGTTCCCATTTATTTTTCCTTTTTAAGATCTGCATCTGGATCCAGCCTCAAAGCTAAGATGAATGAAGCTAAGATAATAAATATCTGAAATGTAGTATTCATACGATGGTGTAGTGTGAAATGAGTGTGGATCGTTGACACACTACAAACTTGAGTTTTTTCTAAATTGCCTGCAGAAATGACGTATTCAAATATTTCGACACTAGACTGGACAAACAATTTATTTATGTTAATGAGAGATGAAAGGTGAGCTGTTCTAATGAAACAGAGTCAGACACTGTAAGAAAGACGAGACATGAAAGATGATCCAAAACCAATCATGTTCCTCTACACGTTTGTCCTTTCAAGTGTGGGGGGGAGATGGCACAGGTTTAGAGAACTGGTTCACTTCAAAAATGCATCCATGTTGAACTCCATAATGTTTAGGGAGACGGATCTGACGCATATGAGACCACACAAATCAATGCAATACACTCAAATCAAAACTCAAACTCAAATCAATTTTATTGTCACATCAGTTTTAACACAGTTTCACAAGTGTGTGAAATTCATTTTTTGCATAGTCCTGACTCCTCATACTGTCATTTCCAAGAACAACTAAGAAAGTCAAGAGGGCCGGGTCAAGGCAGGGGAAAAGAAAGAAAGTTTGAGTGACTTCATTTTGCCACAAATGTAAACAAAACAATAAACAAATAAATGAATAAAACGTGATTCCGTGATTCTGCCCATCCATCCATCCATCCAACCATCCATCCATCCACCAGGTGATGTAGAGATCGGTCTGATGGAAAGAAATGGAGGTCTGCAGGTGGAGGTTGTTCAGGCCAGAGGACTGACAATGAAGCCTGGTTCTAAAGGACCACCAGGTAAAACCACCTTCTCTGTCAAATGTAGAACTCCCATGCACCTTTCTGTGTGGAGTTTGCATGTTCTCTCTGCGTCCGCTGGGGTAGATACTCTCACAAAGACATGCAATAATCCTGGTCTCTAAACTGTCTCCCCTGGCCAGCCAAGGCGTCTGATGGAAGGGACAGGAACTGGTTGGAATAATGTGTTCCTTCCACACGCTACGTCCAACCATGGAAACTCCCCCTGTCAGGTGTTTGGTGTGTGTCGAGCCCAGGATCAATTGGTCCATGGGTGAAAAAAGTGGGTTGCAAAGTTGTGGGTTAAAATGTAGATAAAAAGACCCCCCCCCCCCCCCCACACACACACACACACACACACACACGCACACAACAGTGTGTCATCACATTGTGTCACAGCTCTTTTTTTAATCATGTCTGACACAGGCAGTAAGGGATCCTAATTGTCTAAAAAAAAACATAACAGGATGAGAAGCACAATGGAAAGTACCAGGAGAGACAGACAGACAGATTGATTTAAGGATTCCAATGCTTAATCTTGTCATCTACTGTAAATCTGTGTGTGCGTGCGTGCGTGTGTGGAGTTTTAATCCTGCAGATTCACCAGTACTTGTGCTCCAATTGCTGTTGCAGTCTGGCAACAAGAGTCAGGAAGATGTCTCAAAAAAAAAAAAAAAAAAAAAACACATTTTTTTTCTCTCTTTGTTACATTGTAATCTGCAGTCACCTCAAGTTATATTATTAATGAAAGGCATTTTTTGTCGTTTGTATTCCACTTCATGTTGAAATAAGCCACAGTAATGCTTGAGGGGCGTAGTGGTATAAGTGCCAGCCCACCACTGTTTGGCTTTGTGGGGTGTCTAAATACAAACATAATTGCCAGTGATCAGGGTGATATTTGTCAATTCCCTTATTCCTATATGGGGATGCTGGCACATAGATCCAGAGTAGCCATTAGTCTGACTCTGAACACATTAAGGTTGGCAACATCTACTGCCCTTGTGCTTGCTTGATGGGGTTAGTGTTGTGTGGACTAATGGGAGAGTGAAGGAATGACATGTTACAGCCAGCTGTCAGCAGGGAGTGTTGGAGGAGTCTATACCAGTGGTTTTCAACCAGCGGTCCGGGGACCACCAGTGGTTCTTGAGAGGGTTCCAGGTGGTTCCCAGCTAAGTTGGTTAACCAGATGAAAAGTTGGTTAGCCAGATGTAATTCTTGAGAGCGTAAAAATTAAACCAAATGGACCCTTGCAGGTCCATTTGGTTTCATGTTTACGCTCTTAATTAAGAAGTCTACACAATTAGAGAATGGAGAAGAATGGTCATATTGATAATACTGTATGCTTGTCTGTTTTGTTTGCCTGGTATTGTGGACAAAAACAAAATATATTTTTAGTTTTGGGTCTGTGGGGTGAAAATGTCATCAGGTGGTGGTCTGTGGCTCAAATGCTGAATAAATATTGGGCCCTGGTATCAAAAAGGTTGAAAACCCCTGGTCTATACCTCTAGCCCGGCCAGCAGGAGCTCAGTGACAGGTGAGCCAGTACGATACAACAGCAGTTTGTGAGGATAAAATTGAACAAGCAGAATATCCTTAAGCAACCTGGTCTTAGGAAGCTGAGAGTGAGACAGGTAGGTACAGTAGATATAGCAGCCTGAGAATGAGACAGGTAGGTAGACGGACAGCTGAGAGGGCGAGAGCTGAAACTAAGCAAGACAGACAGGCAGACAGACAGCCGAGGAGAGTGGGACTTTCTGCCAAACTTCCCCCCGGTGCTGTGCGGAGCACAGCCATCTGTCTGAAGAGTTATGTCACCTGAAGTCCTCCTGGCTAGGCTAGCATACTTCCAGACAAAACGTTCAATTAGCTAATGTCCCCTGAGCAATAAATAACATTCCTGCCATTAAGCACTTTTGGCTAATATCATTTTGGCTAATGTTACCCTTGCTAAATGTTGCCTAGCGACGAAATGTAATTCAAGGTAGTGAAATCGGAAGCCGTAAAAGTGAGCTTCGGGGACCTTTGTTTTCTTTCCTTTTTTTAAACATTGGGCTTTGAAGAGCTCTCTCTCTATCCCTCTCCCTCAACCCCTCTCTCTATTCCCCTTCGGTCTACATTAAAGTGGTCTCCTGGAGAAAGGTGCGTGCGTGCGTGCGTGCGTGCGTGCGTGCGTGCGTGTGTGTGTGTGTGTGTGTGCGTGCGCACGGGTTTCCAACCGTCACGCATTGACCGTGAGACTAACGCATTTGACGTCATTCACACGGTCACACGTCACATGTCCCATGTCTCACGGCACTGTGCTAGTGTTGTCTATAATGCTAATGGGCAAGTTTCTGTACCCGTTTGCGGGTTTCTCTCTCCAAATCTGGCAACACCGAGTGAGGCCAGGCCAGAGCCAATAAAAAGAGTCGTGTTAGAAGATTCGTGCTGTTGAGGCATTGAGGGGTCAGAAAAAGCTCTGGTTGTCCCATAGAGTTATATGGGTTGTCCCCATTCGTTGTCCCCATTCTACATACAAGTCTATGTAAAAGAGCCACCATAAGCGCCATTGGACTGGCCCCATGAAATGAACGGAGTTGTCGCAACTCTGTGTATACTCTAAGGCTTTAAGCAGCCCAAACCGGTATGATTGAAATGTCAGCTACTGGATGAAGACCTGTTGTTACGTGAGGTAATAATTCAGCTGAATTAATAATGGATTACATTACAAATATGCATGAATCATGGCAATGTTTTTGATTTTGACAAACATCATTACTGTTAGGTTGCCATCATGGTTAGCAGCTTTTATCTGTGTTTACCATAGTGTGTGAAACTAAAGCATCACTGTCAGCAGACTATTAGCTGAAACAAATACTCCTTTAGCTTGTGATTCCCATGCCTCTAAGGGACTGTTCGTAATTTACCGGGGGGGGGGGGGGGGGGGGGGGGGGGGGGGTGCGTGCGGAGGGGGGGAGGGCCATGATGAAAAAAAATGAGGTGGGGGGAGGGCCATGGCAAAAACAATCGGAGTTAGGGGGAGGGCCATGGGGAAAAAAAGGAGACGGAGCTTTAGAGTATAGACTGAGTTACGTTTACTCATAGAGCTAGTAGACCAATGCGATTCTTCTACATTGACTTCAACTGCAGTTTGTCCCTATTCAGGCCATTTGAACAGCGCTCAAGCGCTCAGTTTCTGACTCCTCAATGTCGTGACTCCGGGTGGACTGCCGCTTCCGTGTGCGTTAGAATATTGGGTAGGTGTGAAACGGTGATACATGAGAAACGTTCCACTTCAATGGTGTGAATATTTTCTGGGCTTACAGTAGTCTTTTTATTCACAGCTAGACATTTCAGGGAACCCCAAGTTGAAGTCCTGGGGTCCCGACCCCAGGGTTGAAAAACACAGCTATGCTCTACCAGAGACCTTTGCCATGACGTTGAAGTCTGCAGCTACTGTAGATTGCCCGCGCTGTCTTTCTTTCACTGTATTGCTAGTGCTACGGAGGAACATTGAGCATCATCGAGATGATAGAAAATGCCCGTGAACAAATATCAAACTAGCTGAGGTGAACTATATGGGCTAAACAGTTTGGGAAGTTTTGACAACGAATTGGATGGGCATTTCAGAGGAATTTTGGAGAGGTGTTGTAGTCAACTGGTGGTCACAGCCTCTGGTAAGTCATGATTTTATTTATTGGCACCGCCGTGTGCCATCTGTGTTCAATATAGGCTACGAATGTTTTTCCACCGAAGCAACTTGTTTAAGTTGTGCTACTTAGAAGTGATTTTGTTGTACCGCGTTGGATGTTGAAAAAGTGCCGAGCTTCATCTGCCCCGTTGTTGAGGAATGGGTGGTAGCGGCTAGGTAGCATGTGTAGGGTCTGAACCATGTATACTTCTGATTGATGGGCTGTGAGAGGCATGATTCCGCAAGATTGACAAAAGGGACCTGTCAGCGTTTTATTTGTTGGTTAAATGTCAGTGTGTACTGGGATGCTCACGACAGCTGGCATGCTCATTGAACTGAAGAAAAAATCTCAAAGTAAATGGCGGGGCAATTTTGTACCTGTAGGGGGAGGGCCATGGGAAAACAACATTGAAGTGGGGGAGGGCCATGGGGAAAAATTTGAGGTGGGGGGGGGGGGCATGATTTTTTTTTTTTTTTGACCGGACTTCCAGCGCACCAGCCCCCCCCCCCCCCCCCCCCCCCCCCCCCGGTAAATAACGTACAGTCCCTAAGCTGTTAGTAAATGAAATTCCACGATCTTCTCAGGTATTAGGAGGACAATATGAGCTACCAGAAAAATAATTGGGTGTTTTTGATTAATCTATCTTGGTTAAAATGAAGTTTTAAGTCATAATGGGTTTGTATAGGATAGCCAGATACGCTAAAATGAACATCAAATATCTAAATAGTGAGTGTAGTAACTTATAAAATGTCTGTTGTGTTCACATGAGACTGAGTAGTAGACCATATAATGACCTTTTTTTTTTTCTTTTTTTTGTGAAATACCCCATAAACCAACAGCCTCTATTGACTAATTGCTAAATTAACTATTTCAATCCAGAGAAAAGGCAATGCTGGGCACTAACTAATGCACTAATTGCACTAATATTTACAGTATTATTTGTATGGAGATCCCTGTGAGCACTAAATGACTGTTTTTGTTGTGTCTTGGTTGAGTGTGTGTGTGCGTGTGCGTGTGCGTGTGTGTGTGTGTGTGTTTAAAAGGGAAAAGAAAATAAGCATGGATTGGTAGCTTTGCCATAGTAGGAATATTTATTTAACATTGTAGAATATTGGGATTTCTGTTCTGATACTGCAAGTTTAAAAGCAGCTGACGGTGCTTCAGTCTTGTTCTGGATAGAGGCTGTCAATGTGTGACCAGTGACCACCACCTTCTTATGACAGCCACTGGACCCCAAAGGAGTGACTGTTCCTTGAAGTGTTGTTTAAGTCTTGTCATAGAGACTCAGTTTGATTGTGGAATTTGCGGCATTTAGCAAGGGTCAAAGGTCCCCTTTGTGACCAAAACTGGGAATGGTTGTCTATTATGAAGCCAGGAAAATAGATGTGTGGCTGGTGTCCCCATGGTATACACTAACCAGAGAGGGCACAACGAGGCTGACATTGCATGGAGAACAGCTGGCAGGGAGGTGAAGACATCAGTCTTAAAGATTACAGATTATTGTTAAAATAGGCTAAATCCACCAAAAAAAAAAAACACATTTTTTAAGGCACTATTTTCTCACTCATGACATTTTCCATTCGTTGGCAACCCTGTGCGTGCGTGCGTGCATGTAGTGTATTCTGTTCAATGTATTGTATTGTATATGCACTATTTTTGTGGTGTGTTGCAGCGGCCTACATTAAAGTGTACCTGCTGGAGAAAGGTGTGTGCGTTTCGAAAAAGAAGACCAAGTCTGTGAGGAAGTCACTGGATCCCCTTTACAACCAGGTGCTGGTCTTCTCTGAGACTCCCCAAGGCAAAGTGGTGCAGGTACACACACACTCACACTCACTCTCTCTCTCTCTCTCTCTCTCTCTCTCTCTCTCTCTCTCTCTCTCTCTCTCTCTCTCTCTCTCTCTCTCTCTCTCTCTCTCTCCTTTATCTAAATTGTCACATGAGTAGTGACAGTGGAGACAGAGAGAGATTAGGTTTTAATTTAGATTAGATTATTGAATCCGGTGTGGGTTAATGAATTTAAAGTGTCACACCTAGTTAGTTCATTATAGTCATTGTCTATGATTTATGTGGTTTGCTCGTGTCAGTGCATGCATATCATTTGCATTCATAATTAATATATTTAGCCATTTAGCAGATGCTCTGATCCTAGTTATTTTCCAAGTATAGAATGAATTAACCATTTAAACCCAGTGTCCCTATTTCTAGTACAGATGTCTGCTTCATTATCCTCATGATACGTAATAAGTTGATGAATACAATAAAAATTGGAACTAAAGTAAACATTGTTATATTTTAGTCACTGTGGATGGGCCCAATATAACGTCCCCTGCTTCATTCCAACACACACTAAAGAGTAGCAGGTTATGAAATGATTCTGTTCAGTCATGCAACCCATACACAATATTAAATGGCAAACGGGTGAGTCATATATTTGGCACGACGGAGGAGACATAACACCAACAGAAAGCTAATGCCATCAAAGACGTGGAATGTGCAAACAGCAACGTCTCAGCCAAAATTACTTTGGCTCGTCAAAAAAAAAAAAAAACACTAGCTGGTGCCAAGCCTGCTTAAGCCGTAATTACATTTTTACTTTGAGTGAGGAATACGCTGCCATCTTCCTTTTGTTTTGCCTGGTGAAGTGACAGGCTCCTGTTAGTTCTGTTATATGCTATCAACCCTCACTATGACACTATAGGAGTATCTTGTAGGGTCCCAGGATAGATGCATTCAATGTTTTATCATGTAAAATAGCCGATCCACAGAGAGCACATTACAAACACACTAACTACAGGCCTACTGTTATATACAATCACTGGCTAAGCATTCATTCATACCGTTAATCTTTAGATCTTTCACATTAACCAGTATAGCCTCACTTTCTCTGTCGAACAGGTGATCGTTTGGGGAAACTATGGACGGATGGACCGCAAATGCTTCATGGGCGTGGCCCGCATCCTGTTGGAGGAGCTGGACCTGAGCACGATGGCGGTCGGCTGGTACAAACTGTTCCCCACCTCCTCCATGGTGGACCCCACCATGGCCCCGCTGATCCGACACTCGTCCCAGATGTCACTAGAGAGCACCATCGGGCCGTGTTGTGACCGCTCCTAGGGGTCATGGGAGACTACGGTAGTTCTATAATCTTCTCAAAAGCTGGCCACTCCTGGGACGTGTGTGGGAAACATTAGGCTCCTTTGATTTGTCAAGCGGTTGTTGCTATCAAACTCATGGGAGGTGTAAATGCCGTTGGCGGTGCCTCTCATTGTGGCTGCGGCACATGGAAACATCTTGTTCGTTTGCAGTTTCTATAAGTTGATGTCAAATAGTGTCATTGAAGACTTGGAATTTATGGTTGTTTTTGACTGTGTAGCCAATTACGCCATGTATGGAAACAAGTATAGTTCACAACGTTCTTTACACCCGGCGGTTCTGCTTGGAAAGGGGAGATCCAGTATACAGTAACTCCTCAGAGGTGTACACTGATGGGCAGGCAGCAGGGTTCAGCTACGCAGCTCCTGTCTTTCTGATTACAACTGCATGAACTGTGCCGTTAAAACGTATTTCACAAGTTCCTGGATGTGATTCCGTATTCCCTACGGTGTCAGATAGGGTTCTCAAAGCATTATTTGGGCCCATGCAGCTCAGGAGGTGGTACTAATCACTGAGTCCTGGTCACCCAGAATTCAGAATGTACTTTGACATACATTTTTGAAAAATAGGGAAGATAACGGAGAGACAAGCTCATAACACGCCAATCTGCTATTTTCACTTTGACTATTGACTATTTGACTATTATGACGTATACCTCCCCTTTCAGAGGTAATCTTGGTATCACAGAACTGGAACGTTTCAGGTCCTGTAAGGATCTGGGTTAAGCCTTCGTAGTCAATAGAGACCATCTTTTGGAGGGCTAAAGAACATCACACCACACAAGTACTGATTAAGGACACTGCCCCTTCAACTTCCCTTTTTATCCACCTCCATCTTTTATGAGATCTCCAGGATGTGGCTGCAGTCCAAAAGGAACTTGACAGAAAATGGACTTAGGTGCCGGGAAAAGAGAGGATGAAAAATCCATCAATCCATCAACTGTGTTCCATTTGTACGTGGGCCGGGTCACAGTGGTGCCAGAAGCCTATAATAAGCTAGGTAGTCCGGCACCTCTCTGTGGGACCCTGAGACATAATGGTCACTCACCACCTGCAAATTCTGGGTCTAGACTGGCGCCACCTATCAGTTCGACATTCCAGCCATTGAAGATGTTCATAGTGCACCTTGATCAGATGCCCGAACCACCTCAAATGGCTCCTTCAATGCAGAGGCACAGAGGCTCTACAATTGGCTGAGCCTATGGCCGCCCGATGGAGGAAACACATTTTTCACCACTTCCGCAATCCACAATCTCATTATTTCGGGCACTACCAAACGTAACATATCTAGTATGCTTTGCCATGACATTGGTCTTGTTACATAGGCCATGATACTGTACCAATCTGTCTATTTGTATCATGCTCCATTTGCTCCACAGTCATGGACAAGAATCTGAGATACTTGAACTCATTTGCTGGTGGTAGCAACTCACTCCCAGCTGGGAGGCAGCAATCTATCTACTGTTTTCCAGCTCTCTGAAACTTCAGTATTACTATAGTAGCTAAAGCTTAAGTCCAATGTCCCCGGGCTGCCTGGAGTTGAACACCATTTTCGGTTGTCATTCTTACATGTAAAATATGTTCCCTCTGCGTGTGAGCTCTTTAATACAGAGGTGTCTTTGAGCAGAGTAAAAGGTAAAATGGAAGCCTCGCCATCGTTCTAGAATCATAAATACCGGTAGGTTCTGAGTTCCAGGATGGATGGATCAGTTCTATGCCATCCTGCATTCAAGTCTGAAGATTCTGGGAGTTTTCGCCTGTGAATTCAGGCAGGGTAGAGGCCGTGATAGTTGTTTTTTATCTGGCTGGACACCAAAAAGCCAGCTTAGTGATTGACAAGAAAGGCCAAACATAAATAATATCCAGTCCAAAAATGACTTAATGTTCCCCAGCAGATCGATGTAAAAGTAGTCATTTTTTTAGTCGTTTGTGTCTTACTTTCCCAATCGTCTGACAACTCTCTCTAATAACAGTTTCTGCTGTGCCAATTTCTACCAGCGAGTGTCTTCTCCTTCCTCTTGGGGTTTTATTTGGAGCTTGCTCCATTGCTGGGTAAAATTAGGGAGGATTTGTTTCAGGCAGCAGGAAGCCATGTGCTGGTGGCACGTGACAGTGGTATTTTGGCTGCACAGACCCCCCCTCTCCTCCCCTTTCAAATTACAGCCCTCAGACTCAGGCTGCCAAGACGTGGTGATTAGTCACACTAAGAGTGTGGGATGGGAGGGACAGAGGAAGGAATCAAGGAAGGATTACATTTATTTTGCAACATCTGATCTGAACAAATGGTCTAAGTGTTCTGACGTCAGAATGTGTTTGTTTTTGTCTTTCATTTTCTTTTTTCTTCAAGGGACACACACAAATAGGATGAACTGAAAAGGGAACAAAACATGCACACCGTAGACACGTAGTTTATTTAAATCGCAAAGCATAACATGTCTATCATTTGGCACTTTACAATTCTAAAATGTCTTTTTTTAACTAATTATATCTATCTATATAAATATATATTTAATGGTTGTTAGTGTTTTTGTTTTGTTTTTTTGTTTGAGTGAGCCAAGTTGATCTGTTATGTGGCTATTTTAGCTGGTTAAAATGCAGAACGAGAGAAGGTGCATCCTTGTTGCTGTTAACATTGTAGCATTAGCAGGTATAGCATCTGCATGACTGAATACAATTAATAATGAATTAGCCTACACATCATGATAAGTCTTAGCATGAGCTTTTAAGCTACACAAAGAGATGTGAACTGAGATAGTTGACTTGAAACCTCAACGTCAAACAAGGAATAAATATGTAGCCAAGTTAATTGTATTGCCTTTTTAGGGCCATTTACATTACTGGAGAAGACAGAGGACAGATATGAGAAAGCATATATGTTTTATTTTTATTACCTTAATGGATAGAATTACTATAGATGTTTCAAGGGGCAATATTTCAGACATAAGATAATTTTAAAAACAAAGATAAACCCAAACATCCAAAGTAAACGGTCCCAAAATATACCATTCCAAGAGGGAATTTGCGCAACCTGTTTGAAAGCATTGGTCTGTCTTGCCAGTACCGTACAGTAGCAGCGTGTTGCAGGGAAATCCTAACTGTAAAACAGCAATAAAATAATAAGACCCTGCATTTATACATTCTACATCTTAGTGACTTAGTCATTGATTTTGAGCAGAGAGACGTGAGTATGAGAATGGGTACGCATTCAAACACTGTACCAGTAGAGGTTAAAGTACTAGTCATGGTCACCCCTGTAAATAACTTTTTTAATATATTTAATTAGGCACCCTTGAATTACATTATATTATAGAACCTTACAATTTATGTCATAATATGGTACGTAAATGTGTAATCCCCCCCTAAGATACAGCATGGCTCACCAGGATAATGATAGTTACCATTGAGACAGACTGAAATAACTTTATAATTAATATTTAAGCTCTAGCATCACTCACAACGTGTCATGTCAGCGGATTTGACTGAAAATCAAGCAAGCATTCCCAGTAGGCTGCTTATTAAGCCGAGCAGGTGGTCAACTGGTCATGTTCGGAGATTGAACTGTCCAATGGCTACAGAACTTTTGGCAAGGAGGTCTGGTGGTCTGACCTGTATTGAGAGAGTTTACTTTCAAGTAAAAGACGCCAGAGATAAAACTCAATTTCAGTCCTCCTTACTTCCTAGAAGCCATTGGTAACCAAATGGACCCATATAGATCTGTAACTCTTGAGCTCTCAAGAGTTAAATTATAGTTAATTCATTCTGAATTACCTAATTTTCAAGAATCTACACATTTAGAAAATGTAGAAGAAATGGTGGTTTGTGACTAAAATGTAGAATAAATAGTGGGCCCTGGTATGAAAATGGTTGAAGACCACTGCTCTAGCGCATTCTAGTGCATTTTGGAAGTGCCACTATTCCTTTTTGGATTTTGGCAGTTGGCAACACTGCACTACACCCCTGAGTACTAGGGGTGTAGTGAGGTGGACTGAGGTTAGTAGAGCAGTGTTTCTCAAACCCTTCCATGTAGCTCCCATTGCAGCTCCTTGCCTGCACTGACCCTACTAGACAAGTTGTGGACTGTTGTTGATGGACTATTGTCAAATTTATGACCCTCTCAAATTCTGGTTTACTTCTGGGATTTTTGTTGCAATTCAGATGTGCCTATATTCTGTGGGAGTGCTCAATCCTCTCCCCTGTTTTCGATAATAATATGACCAGGGAATGTGACCCAGCCTGCAACTTTTGATAACCAACGTCTTAAAGGTGTATTCAGTGATTCAAATATCTTCCTCCAATCACGACTGAGTGGGGGCGGGTGCTGGTGGCCCGTTGTTGCACTTCTCCCCACAGTAGAGGGTATGCATGTGCACACCTTGTTACTGTGGTAGACTGGGGCGGTGGGTTCCAAAGTGACCCAAATCACTGAATGCTCCTTTAAGTAGCAACCAAATATATCTTTACACTACTGTAGAGTAGTTTCTTTTCTATTAATTTATTTTTGCGTTCGTTTCTGTTTGTTCATTAATTAATTTATTTATATAACCTTATCTGTCTACACACTGATTGATCACTACTACACACTAGTACACACTGATTGATCTGCGTACAAACAGTTTAGAAACATCATCAATTCCAAACAGCTCTTGCATTAATAATAAAAAAACAACAATCCAAAATCTTTGAAATGATTAGAATGTTGGCAAAGTGAGTAGACCCAACATACCATAATGAACATTAGCGAGGAATAGTTACATTAAGACGGGTTGGGAAAAGTGGACATTTAATTAGAAAAATCCTGATGCACTTTTTACTTTGCAGAATATATTATTGTGCAATGAATCACCATACATGTGTAGAACTAGAAAGTATTTTCAATGTAATTTTATCCATTGCATAAAAACATATATACAGTATTATAAAATATGATCTATGTTAGTCAGGCATTTCTTGTTAATACAGAATCCATTTCAATGGATCCTTTGCAATACCAAAATAGGGGCAGGCAATCTAAAACAAAGAACATTATTTTCGTACCCATATTTTACCAAACGATTCTACAGCCATAGTTTAACGTAGCACTGCATGGATTCCTGTTTACTATTTTTTTTGCAATATAGTAAAAGAAATGTATATAATTAGTTGAGAATTGCTGTCCAAAACTAGTTACACAATGTTAAAATGTACAATGCCTTTTTAAATAGTTGTGTTCTTCATTTAAGCTGTGTCAAACAGAAGGCCTTAGTCTGTGTGGTGAAATTGAAAAATGAGTGTCCCCTTTAAAATTGTTGATTGATTATAGCAATTTTATTTGATTTGAGTCGTTTTCATGTCAAGAAAGGACCCCAACAAAATCTAGGTATTTGACCGCAGAGACACATCTAAAAATATAGTTAAAGTAGTTTTGATTTGATTTTAACTATTTTTGCTGGGGATTCCCAAGTGTCTCTTCAAGAACTCCTGGGAAGTCCTGGATCACCAGACCCCACTTTGACCCTGTTATATTGGACTGAGTCTTGCATTACCAATTCTTCATTACATTTTTTCTTTTTAGAAAGAGAACGTTCTCTTGAATTTAAATTAAATAAATTAATCTTTGTTTCAAAAGGGAATGTATTAAGTCAGTTTAACTGTTGTAGATTAAGTCAAATAACGTATAGGTAATCTATTTTAAATTGACCCAAGGAATGATTTGTCTATATTAATTTGTGGCAAAATGTGTTAAGTGTGTGTCTTCAATCTAGGCCAGGTGTTAAGGACAAACTTCAAAGTTAGTCATGTAGTTAAATTGTTCATCATAGGTAAAGGGAAATGTAAGTATCATTTGATTTATTGTCCTGTCCTTTCAAAGGAAACACTTGTATGATCGTCCTGAATTGCAGTCAGGATAGTTTTAGCATCGCAGAAGTCTCCTAGCTTGCATCTACATTGCAAAAAATAATAAGGTTGGATTTGATGAGAGATGGGTGTTTTGATATTCACATCTGGGACATGTGTGTCAGCTTATAGACCTGCTATTTTCTACAATGTCATCATAGGACATACCACGACTTTGGCTTAAAGGTGACTTCTGTGATGACTATGTAAACCTGCTGAATTAACTTAATGTGGGTTTGTTGTTCATAAAATAAATATTAATGGACCAATGTGAATGGAAGTTTGAAGGTGATATGTTCAGATTTTATTCTTGAAATGGTACGTACTGTATGTGAGAGCCGAGAGTGATCAACATTCATTTATATACTGTATTTCTCATGTGCATATGTTATTGAATATATAACCTTGCTCATACAATATTTTCTCTAAAGTTGATTAATGTATCCATCTTTCAAAAATAACAGTGCTAATGAAAGAGCTATTTAGCTATATCATGTCACACCAGCACCAAAACTACTATACAAATAAAGGGATTTATATATACATAAATAATTCCACCTTATTTTAGGTGTTGTCACCCTGGGATGTTAAGTATTTATTGCAATCAATTGTAAAGTTGAGGCCTTAAAATACGATCGGTATTTTGTCAGGGCTATAAGGAAATACTGTCTTCACGTGGCAACTACAAAGCTATAGGATACAATTTATTTATAATGGAATCCAGTGACGCAAAGATACAAAGCGGCACCCAACATTTGTAGCTGCTACAAATCTAGAAAGCTATACACAATTCAAGTTGAGCTGGCTTCAACTGCTACACAGCTAGTGGCATTTATCTGCTACACAGTTTGTTTAAAATCATTCCCACTCTCGTTATGTATATTCTCACAACGAATGGTTGTAGTGGTGGGGAATGGGGATGAACAGCCACTTGCCTGGTCAATTTTTATTTGATCTTTTTCTAACTCTTGACGTCAACAAACAAGATCAACACTGATGTGCTGTGTTGTTTTGTTCGTACCTTTTGCAGCTGTCAGTGTGAACACAGACGGATAACATTATACAATCCCATGAAAAATAAACAAAATAACAAGGAACAACAAAAACTTCACTTTCACCTCATCACTTTCTTCTGAGTGAATGGATTTGCGGTCAACATTACATGTCTTCTCTCATACACAATTGTATTGGCTTAATTGATGTTATTTACCAATGACTCATTGATTGATTCATTAATTTATTTCTTCATTCATTCCTTTATTGACTCATTCAGGACAAAAGCTAAATAATTCCAGTCTGCAATGCATTCCAACACGTTTCTGAAGTATTCTGTTCTGAAGTTCTGCTGCAAATGGACGCTTCTGTTCTGTTTGAATTTTCTATCTATTTGAATGCTTGTCCTGCAACTTTGTGTGAATTATTTCATTAAGTGGAGTAAGAAATAAAGATCATTTGAAACGCTGTCAGAAAGACCCCATCTGTGAGGCTGACGATCAATTTAATCAACTCCTGTCCTGTGTAGGCTACATTAAGATGCACATTACTATATTAATTAATAACGTGTTGCGTTCATTGATGCCATATGCTACTGGGGAGACTACCCCCTGTCAGTGATGTTATTTTTTGGGTAATCATCTAGTCTCTAGTCTCCATCTAAACCTGCAGTGGGTGAGGATCCGTCGAGTCGCAAGCGTGAAAAACATACAGTAAAAAAACGTGTAGTGTAATGCAGTGGTTTTCAACCTTTTTGATACCAGGGCCTATTTTAGACCCACAGACCCCAAAACTAAAGGTTTCCCACAATTCCAGGCTGGATTTGGGAAACAAAACAGTCAGATTAAAATGACCATTAATCTTCTACATTCTCTAGTTGCGTAGACCATAAGGGTCCATTTGGTTTCATGTTCACACTCTCAAAGAGTCATATCTGGTTAACCAACTTTCCATCATTTAGCCTGAGGAGTGAGGACCACCTGCAACTCTCTCAAGGACCACTGGTGGTCCCTGGACCACCTGTTGAAAACCCCTGGTGTAAAGTGTATTACACACACATAGATGAGAACAGAATGAAGAGGAACAAGCATGCATCTCAGTTAATATCATATTGCACACAGTGTCAGTCCATTCAATAGAGAAGTAGACAATCATCATGTTATCAATATGCAGATACCAGTAAACGTTTTGTCACTGAGTCTGTGACAGAAAACCTTAAGACAGAAAAAGGGTGCGATTCCCGATCGTGGTGGTGTAGCCAGGTATGGTGTAAGTCCTCTCATTGGCTGCATGGCAGCAAATCAGGTTTGGGGCCGTGCTCATTGGCTGCATGGCAGCAAATCAGGTCTGGGGCCTTGAGGTAGGCCCGAAAGCCTATACCACCAGGCCTAGGCCTGGGCCTACCAAATAATTATCCATAATAATTAAAACCAGTCATCAAGAGCTTCAACTCATGATGAACACCAGGGGAGTACAGTAACATTTTTAATTGGGGGGTCAGGTGATTTCTGGACCTTTTGACTTGCAGGTTTTAATTATTTTGGGTAATTATTTGGTAAACTCAGGCCCAGGGCTGGTGGTATAGGCTTTCGGCCTAACCCAAGGCCCCAGACCTGATTTGCTGCCATGCACCCAATGAGAAGACTTACACCATACCTGCTACACCACAGCGATTGAGAATTGCACCCAAAGACTTTTGCCATTCATAAAACTGTTTCAGCCTTGGGTTCACTGTCTGCTGACTACAACTGTTTGACTACAATGTGGCATATTTTCATAAACCTGAAATGGAATGCTTCCCAGTCTACGTTACTTACCGGCCAGGCCTTGCTGGGAAATTACTTCCCTAACCCTAAACATAACTGCAGCATGCGAGCAGAGCATGTCCGGGCTAATGGGACTTTGGAACTACCGTATGGGGTAGTCCCTATTCCCTGCATGGCTGTAGGCGGCTGCGTTACTACTTGCCTATTGGGCCGTGTGTTCTGAGCTGGTAATGCACACGTCCTGATATGAGGTGCCAGGTTCTCCTCTCAACCGAGGCTTTACACTAACGTAGGCCAACAATTGTAACCGTCAGTAGAGAAAACGGGAAAACCAGGTGTCAGGTGATATAAAACAGTTAAAAGTAGTCAGAAGTAATATGTGGGATACAGCACAAAGGTGTGTGTGTGTGTGTGTGTGTGTGTGTGTGTGTGTGTGTGTGTGTGTGTGTGTGTGTGTGTGTGTGTGTGTGTACGTGTGTGTGTGCATGTGTGCGTGCGTGCATCCAAAAATATGCACCATTCTACGACACCAGTGGGTCGATGCGACCCATTGGTGTACCACAGAAAGTTTGAAAACGCCTCTGGAAGCGGTCTGTTGGAGGCATCGCTCCCCAGTGTCTTAACATTTAGGAGCTGTTGACATTTGCTGACATTTTGGAGTTGGATTACCAAGTGATTGTGGATGTGCTGCCTGCATTTATCGTGGTTAACCACTTAAAACCCAATCTAGTGAAACCTATTGCAGAAAACAAGCTACAGTACAAACAATATTTAATGTAGTCTGTGACTGTGAAAACAGAAAAGACACTATAGCATGAGCCCTGGGGGACTCTGGGTAAGTTTAACAGTCCATATAGGGTATAATACATGATGTCTGGCATTATAGTGTACAAAGGCATTTGTTATGCATCTTGCCTTGTTCAACCCAACGTCTTTGTTAAAGTTATAGGAAATACAGCTATTAACAAACAGTGGGGCTTAAACAACAAGGCCACAGCACAAACAACTAGTCTGCCCCGGCAATGTATGAAGGTATATTTGACAGAAGCCATTATATATTTTGTCAGGGCCTCGGGCGTGTTCAGGGAATAGATGCATCATTCTGTTGTGGGTCTTGTTAGACAAAACACGATTACCATGAAGCCCGTAAGGAGAAAGGAGCAGGTTGCCAAAATACAGCACCATGCAAACAAATTACACACATCATTCACTGGTGTAAAATGTAACTAAATACATTTACTTATTCTAATATGCTACAGCCCTGCAGATCAACATACAAACAATGTTTCTTAGGGATGTTATAAAGTCTGCCCAAATGTTTCAATATCTTTTTGTATCTTTTCTGGCCTCATTTACGCCCCAAAAACAGAACTTTACACATTTCGTGAACTTTCTGTGGTTTTCTGAATAATTAGGCCCAGAAGAACAGGGCTGTGATTGTCCCTGGGCTTTGATGTAAGGTACTGTAAATGAATCATGCACCCTCTTTTGAGCAAAGGAGATGATCGAAAGGCGAAATCCGAAAAACAGCAACCCCTGCAAGCTCAGAAAACAGGCTGTATAAAAGGCAATCATGATAAAGACAAAAAAAAACAGTTTTGTAAAACCAGCATGTCATGAACCCTTTAGGATGTATGACTAATGTATGAGTCATTAAGAGATCAGTTCCTTATTTATGTCAAAGCCACACAAAGCTGCAGAGCAACTCTCATGAGTTACTGAAATAACCTGACTTAGTGGCCAACATGTCACCATCTCGGCTTTCCAACTGTGTGTGTGTGTGTGTGTGTGTGTGTGTGTGTGTGTGTGTGTGTGTGTGTGTGTGTGTGTGTGTGCGTGCGTGCGTGCGTGCGTGTGTGTGTGTGTTGGGGGGGTTGTCTGTGTGTGTGTGCTGGTCAAATGTCTATTGCCCACAGACCTATACTTCAGGCCAGGCCAGCAGCTGTGGCCCATGCTTAGCCCCGTGCACACAGACACATGCACGCAGTAATGCGCATGCAGCGCGGCACTGTGACGTGCACTCAGCCAGGAATAGACAACATGCTGCGCCAGAGGGACGAGCTGTTAGATTAATGTGTCATTATTAGGCTACATTATTACAATCAGCCCACTAATAGAGACGTTAATGAATAGTGTAATGATGTTGTTGTTTGTTGCACATGGAAGACGGGGCACGAGAGTTCTACTGTGTGTTGTAGGCTATTGAGAAATGTAGTGGTGGAAGTACCCATGTTGTTACATTTTAGCCCCACAGACCCCCCAATTGTACACAATTTCAGGCTGGATTTGGGAAACAAAGCAGTCAAACATACAGAATAACCTATAATAATCTTCTACATTCTCTAGGTGTGTACTGTGTAGACATGGGCTAATTCAGATGATGAATATTTAACTCTTGAGAGTATAATCATGAAACCAATTTTAAGCTCTCAGGAGTTACATCTAGTTAACCAACTTTTCATCTGGTTAGCTAACTTAGCTGGGGACCACTTGGTGGAACCCTCTCAAGGTCCACTGCATGGTGGTCCCCGGACCACTGGTTGAAAACCACTGGTATAAAGGAATCAAATAATACCACAGGGGTTGGCAGTAGCATCATACGCCATAATGTGAATGGGTGAATGTGAATGGATAGAATTCTTGTTCTATTCCATATGTTGATCCTTCCCAAATCCCGCACCCGTCCTTCCTCTTCAATTTGACTGATACCTGTCCATTCAAACTCTATATGGGTCCCACCCCAAAGTTGTTCAGAAACTGTTGTTTTCAACAGGCCTGATAATGAAAGCCTTGCCCTACCTGGGCCCTAACTGGGCTGGCCAGATGCCCTGCCTGAGATTAGTAATTAGCACACCTTTTACTGCCTTTCCTGGCCCAAAAACAGCAATCAAAATAGGCAATGAAAATATAGATAAATATGGTCCATCTATGGGCATTCACAGACATTGTGTGTGAGGGGCGAGGTCGCTTCTTGGCCTTGGGGCGCCTTACTGGCAGCGATGACAACATGTCACACTACAGTCCTACTGTTCTGGCCAAACATTCGTCTGCACTGTGATGATGTAATGGTGACAGTCCTACATTTTAGCCCTGTGCCCCCTTTTGCTTCCAGACCTCACATACATGACATTGTCATCCCATGACACACACGCACACACGCACACACGCACACACACACACACACACACACACACACACACACACACACACACACACACACACACACACACACACACACACACACACACACACACACACACACACACACACACACACACACACACAAATGGAGATCGGGAGGGAGGTTAGTGGACATGCCTGGGTATATGTGTTAATGTGTGTATATTTGTGCTCATATGTAATTTGTTTGTACTAAATGTGTAACTGCATATTTATGCTGGTGTGTCATGTGAGTATAGTCGTGTACAGTATGTGTTAATACTGTATCTGACTGTATATATACATATACTGAATGTGTGTATACAGTATTTCTATGGTATATGTGCAATATGTGCATGTTTGTCCGTGTTGTTTGTGTGTTTTGGTGAAATGTGTGCCTACTGCCTATGCATAGGTTATATGCATGTGCCGTAAAGTTTGTGTGTATCTGTGTGTGGCTCGTGCGTGTGTGAGAGCGTCCTAAGCCCTAAGATCAACACCAGACAAGACACCTGTCGTTCCTCCCGCCGTGTGTGTGTGTGTGCGTGTGTGTGTGTGTGTGTGTAACAGTAAACCAGTCCTGTGCCACCACTGAATGTTTGACACCACTCACTCGCTCACAGGTTGCGTGAAAGCAGAATCGTGTGCGTGACATCACTTCCTGTTAGGACCCCCTGGCCCCTGGCTATTTAAAGGGTGCAGGCTGGCTGGACCCCCACAGTGTGTGTTGTGTGTGTGAGAAAGTGAGTTCAGCTCAATATGCCTCTCATGTCTATCTAGACCCCTGCAGCTCTCTCACCGTTCCCACTGGCCTGAACAACTTTCTCTCTTGCCTAGGTGACAAGCACCACTTCGCTTCTCCATCGGTGAGTTGTAACGTTTCTGGAATCGCTTTTGTGTGTTGGATTCACCTATAAGGCTGCAACAGCTGATTATTTTATTTTTCGGCTGATCATATAATCAATCATATAATCAAGTTTGTTTTGATTTATATTATTGTTTTGTTCATCCATGAATGAATAGATCATGGCTCAAATTTTTACACCAAATATTATACAATAGATACATTTATGACTTGTGTTCTCACCACCACGAACAACGAGTCTCACTGTGACTTTGCTGGAGCTACAAACACACAACTCTGGCCTCTTTCCCATTCACATTTCGATTGGTGGGTTTTCCGCTTTGGAACTGGAGCCTTTGCCTTTTTATGTGTATACTAGGGGTGGGACTTGATAAAAAAAAAATCTAATTCATTTGAAGCGTTGTAATTAATTAATCTCAATTAATCGCATATCAATATTTGACCTGAGAAGTATTTTGGTCACTTAAAACAGTTTGGTATTTAGTATGGTATTTAGAGTTTTTCCGAAACAAAACTGTGTTCACACTGCGACGTGTTGACATGTTGAGGTTAGTAATTTTCTGAACAATGGGAGGATGAAACAATGGGAGGTCAGATCATTGGCAGGTTACCCTGATTGGCTTCTTCTCCCATTGCGTTCACCGGTATGAGTTATTTTTTTTATCGCATTATTGTTTCTGTATTTAATTAATCTTAATTAATCCGTTAAAGCCCTAGTGAATACACATTCAGCGCTGGAAACTGCTTGAGTGTGGAAAAAAATACAGAGACTCAGTCATACTGCCTTACTTTCTGACAGAAGTCACATGTATCACCGGATCTGCTGTCGATCAGAACAAGGAGTTTAACAATATCAACACATTTTGTCCTTGGAAACAAACATATTTATCATTTACTTGGTCTATTTCTACATTTTTTCAGATTGTCAAGATTGCATTGGAGAGTGCAGCCTCAGCAGAAGCATCAGATATACAACATCAACAATCAAACAAGTGATTGGAAAGTCTTCATCTTCTGCTAAAGTCATCCCTATTTTCTTGTCTGCAAAGTGTTCAAATTGACAACTTTGATAAAACTGTTTTAAAGACACCATACTTTCGCACCGCCTGCTCAGAACACACCACCCGCTCAGGGGGTCAGTATGAGCACCGACGGAAGCACAGCTCAGGCTCCGCCAAGGCCGGCGATGGTGCGCGCCGTCAAGAAGATCAAGTGTGCGGCCATGGTGGCCGGCCTGGCGAAGAGCTGGCAGGGCTGGGCCCAAGAACGCCAGGACACCCAGGACACCATCCCCTCCGGGTGGATGCCCAACTCTGTAGTGGAGGAGGACAAGAAGGAGAAGAAGCACGTGGTCAAGCTCAACGTCACACCACGCGTCATTGCGCCAGCGGACGGCGATGAGACTCCAACCTGCGGGATCAGAACCGTGGGGATCACCAAGACCGTACAGCCCAAGATCAGTGAGTGCGGGCGAGGGGGAGGAGAACTGATCAACGCCATGCGAGAAAAAATCCAGTCGGCTCCAGAGGACAAGCCCTTCCTGGGCAACGAGTCGCCCACACGCCGCCGGCTGAAGGCGCAACAAACTGCCGAAGGAGGAGGAGTTATCCAGGACCGGAAGATGACACTGCAGGAGAAAAAGGGGGCGGGGTCGAGGAGCAGCAGTGTGGACACGGAGGACAGTGGATTGGGAGAGGAGGCGGGACTTAGCGACGGCTGCGGCGAACCAAAGAGCGAGGAGGAGCAGTCCATCAAGCAGCCAAACAAGAAGGCCGCCAACAGACCCAAGGTGGGTTTTACCATGTTGACGACAATTGAATGGTGCTTGAATGCACCATTTAGCCTACCATTCTAGTAAAGGGTCAACTTCATCCAATCCAATCCGATCCCCTATATTTATGGAGCATGTTTAAAACAAGGTGCTGTACACACAATGAAATACTAAAATACCAAGGGCAAAGGCATGAAGCAGTGAAAACAGCAATAATTATTCAGTATGTCTGAGTACAAAGATATGATTTAAGACATGATTTAAACACACAAATGGTCTGACATGAGGTGGAAGTTCATACCGCACTTGTATACAGTATGCATTACATTCACCAACTCTGACAGTAGAGGAAATCAAATGATTAAAATACCGGTATAAAAATACAGGGGCAGCAGTTAGGGGTTTAGTGTCTTGCATTGCTCATGGGGACTTACTTTTGTGATGTTTTGGAAAAGTATCTATTCTAAGTCCTGTCTTTGAACTGCAATGCAACAGGTGCTGCACATAAACAAAACCTCTCTACCGCTGCTATTTTTAAGTGCAGGTCTGTTTGCTGGGTTTACCCCCAGTGTGTGTGTGTGACCAGTTCACCAGCACCTCAGTCAGCCTGCATGCTTGTCAGCTGGTCCCATACATTTGTCTATTCATTGCTGTCGGACAAACGCTCTTTTTGCCTCTTTTTTTTGGTAAGTGAATGCCCCACTTTATCATACTGCAGTGTCACACAGAAGCACCTTTAGTTGTTTGGGAGTAATGGAAAACAGGAAACTGACAGATGATATTGTTGCTGTAGGCAGAGCCATGTGTATCTCAACTTTTTGTCCTTTTTTTTGTAAAAAATGATGATTTTGTCATGCAATAGTGACATACAGACGCAGCCAATCTACAAGCTATATCAAAAGCTATATTATAAGCTATAATAAGATAGCCACTATATATTTAAAATAGGGGTTAGTTGGGGTTAAATGTACTTTTTCAGTAGAGCCAAAAGGAATCTAGTGAAGTAAAGGTCAGGTTTTTCCTATATGTATCATTTACTGTCCACAATGCAAGCGCACGCGCGTGCATGTGTGTGTGAGTGTGCACATGCAGGCCCATGGAATGGAAGTACTGTAAATATAGTCACACTTGTCGATACACGTTTTTTCCGACCTAGAGAGAGTGAGAGAGAGAGAGAGAGAGAGAGAGAGAGAGAGAGAGATTATTATGTTCAATTCTGATGTTAATGAAGCTCATCCAATCAGGATTGGAGCAACACAGGCCGTTCTAAGCAGGAAGGCGGTGGATTGTGCATTCCAGTAGGGGATGTAGGTGAATCTGAAGTTGGTGGGGCAAAGGGTTGTCGAGTTATGTAGTTTACAGAGTCGTGTGCATAAATTATTTGGAAAACACTAAGACTGTTTTGATCTGCCATTTTACATTAATGACATTAATTGACATCTCAGTGTTTTCCCAATTATTTGGGGAGCGCCCTCGCAAAATTCTGAAGCCCCCATTGCAGAGGCCGATCCACAGATTGAGAAACACTGGTGGTCACACAGGGGAGCCTTGAAACAAAAATAAAAGGGTCGAGAACCATTGAAGCTGAAAGGCTCATATCTCGGTCTGCCACATAAGTGGCATCAGCGATGTTACAGTGCATAATGACTAATAACTCATAACTATGGAGAGAGAAGAGTGATTCAGAGAACAGTTGGAGATGGAACGTCTTTCGGAGAGTGAGAGCGATGGATAGCGCTGCAGGGACATGGGGGGAGACGGTCACTTTGTTCAGAGGCTGTCTCTGGTCCCCAGGAATGCGTGTGGCTGCGTAGACGATGGCGTCACATTTCACAGGACACATTCCGCTCATATCCAGTGACAGGACAGTGGCACGGGGCTGATCACAGGAGACACATGCTGAGAGAAGGACAGGGACGACCAGTACACAGCCTGCTTGGGGGCACAAAACAGAACTTAAAGTCTTCACCACATGCAAAACCTAAAGCACAACCCTAGTGTCAAACCAATGTAGGCCTACACCTATACTGAATAAAACAATTAACTATACATGTACTGTATTTCCTTTATGGAAATGTGGACGGTTTGGTATTTCTCTTTAATAACTGTATATCTCATTCAAAGGTGAACACAGCAAATCTGGCTTTAAGAAAATAATATAAACCATCATATTTATCATTCTGTCCTGATAAATATATTGTGCTATATGCACCTTGGTGAGTTCTATCAAATACATCAAAAAGATCATAGTGTCAGACATAGTGACCACTAAGTGAGGTTGAGAATGAAAAGCGTTTCAGCCTAAACAAGAGAAATTCTTGATATGGATTAGAACAATGATTCTCAGAGTGGGGTCCGTGGGGACCCTGCTTCTAGTCCAGATGGAACCTGCAGGGCTGTAAACAACTTAATAGGTCCCAAATCCCTGATGACCCAATTCTCTATGTGGTTTCAAAGAATATCTATTATAAGAATCCCCCATTGAAGACTATTCTAAACTAAGGATCCTTCTAGGAGAAGGCTTTTCTAAATTAAGAACAAAACATGTGCACGCACACAAAAGCACTGACAGAAGCAACTGTTGGGATAAAAACGTTATCCAGATTGCAGGTGTGTGTGTGTGTGTGTGTGTGTGTGTGTGTGTGTGTGTGTGTGTGTGTGTGTGTGTGTGTGTGTGTGTGTGTGTGTGTGTGTGTGTGTGTGTGGGAGGAGGGGGGGTATCTCGGGTCTCTGAGGAAAGGCCAAGCAGGGGATCTTTTACAGTCCTTAGAAGGTGTATATTTAAAGATGCATATTAACTTCTTTACCATCAACAGTGACATCTGGTGGTTGGCTCAGAGCAACATCTAGTCATCCACCATGATTGCCATTGAATCAACCCAAAACATACATATAACTGAGGATCATATGGGCTGTTTTGACCAAAGTTAGATAAGATAAGATAAATCTGAGATATTACTTATTGTATTTTTCATCACACCCCAACTGGAGTATGTACAGGCCAAATTAAAGGAGGGTGGGTGCGGGGGTTAGTGGGTGTTGTGTATTAGTTAAGGTACTATGTCAACAAAGGTCTTTGTTTTCTTTTCTTTTGTGCTTTTCATGCAATTAAAACAAAAACATGGCATCTCTGTCCCAGAGCAAAGTGTTATGCTTTAACGCTCTCAGCTTCCAGCATTTTTTTTTTGGCAAAGCACACTGGGCATTTCAAGGACGAAATATAGTTCAATTATGGGGGGAAATCATCTTATGAATGACTGGCTGAATTATTCAAACATTTAGACCTTTGACACAGCTCCATTTGGTTATATTTGTACACTCAGAAATTAATGAAAAGGTTTGAGAACCTGCAGTAATTGCATATAGAAGACGTGTAAATCGGTTCCGGGTTCCACATGTGATGAAATATTCGATCTGGTTCCTCTAGTTACAGATTCCCAACCCTGGCCTATATAATATCATTGCCTCCCCCTCAGATCCACGTCAACACCATGGGCGACATCAAGAACCGCTGGCAGCAGTGGTCCGTGCAGCATACGGAGGGCCAGAAGCTCAATCCCTTCAGTGATGAGTTCGACTATGACCTGGCCATGTCCCAGCGGCTCCGCAAGGGCGACAAGGGCTACGGCCGGCCCAAGGAGGGCACCAAGACAGCAGAACGGGGCGACCGTGCCCACAAGCACATCCACCGCGAGATGGAGGAGATGGTGTGGATCATCAAGGACCTGGGCATTAAGGACAAGCAGGGCCGCACCGTCGTGACGTTCGGCCGGCTGTTCGACCGCTACGTCAAGATCTCAGACAAGGTGGTGGGCATCCTGCTGCGCTGCCGCAAGCACAAAATGGTGGACTTTGAGGGAGAGATGCTGTGGAAGGGACAGGATGACAACGTCATCATCACCGTGTTAGAGCCGGAAGGAGCAGACTGAGAGGTAAAGAGTGACAGACAGATATACTGTACACACGGACATGCATAGTATGCAAAAGCGCACACGCGCACGCACGCGCGCACACACACACACACACACACACACACACACACACACACACACACACACACACACACACACACACACACACACACAATGCTGCTTAGTTATAGTAAATGGAAAAATAATTTATTATGTAACACTAAAGACAACAAATGGTAGTGAAAATAGTAGATCTAAAAGTAGATTGATTCTTTAACTCTGAGATTCACGATTACTTTGACAGTGACATTCTGGCCAGCAGACAGCACAAATGTCTGAAAGAGTCCTCTTTAATATGACTATACTTCAAGTTGAACAGGTTTTAATGTTTAATTTGTTGTACTAACTGAAAAAAAAATCTACATTCTTGAAATTATTCGTTGAATTTTTGTTTATATAAATAAAATGATTAATTTATATGAGAGATCATGGTTACCGGTAATTGTTTATGAAACACTAAAATGTGCAAATTGTTCATAAGAGCATGCAATGAATGACATAATTGTAATATAAAGAAATCTGATGTGATCTTACCAAACTGTGAGTTCTACAGTAATTCCTAACCCAGACCAATCTTACATTAAAACTAAAGACTAAAACTAAAACAGGAAATAAAAACTAGACACAATTCACACACTTAACAAACAAACAAACAAACACCATATGCCACCAATCCTTTGGTGGTGGACATGTTTACACACAAGCAAGCACATGGAAAAATCATTTGACCTTTCATACAGAGTTCATCTGTATGAGCTTTGACCTTTCATACAGAGTTCATCTGTATGAGCTTGTTTAATGAATATGTTCATAGTTCACTACAGGAAGGCCAATGTTATTCAATTTGACAATTTATTCTTCATATTAGACAGATTAAGTTCATCTTTTTACTGTTGTTGTTGTTGTTGTTGTTGTTGTTGTTGTTGTTGATGAATTGTTCAGGTGCCTAGTGAACTTTATATTTCTTTCAAACTGAAAGCAGCCAGTAATTCTTACAGAAGAAGCTAAATATTTTGTTGCTGTTGGTCAGAAACTCGCATTTCCACAATTATTTTTTCTTCTGATGAATTAATGTACAAATGCACAACTTTGGCATCACAGGTTGAAAGGTGTGCCTGTGAGTACAAATAAAAAAAAATATCTAGCAAGTTGTTCCTGAAAAGGTACTTGCGAGTTTTTCACCCAGCAGCGACGTTTTTAAATATATTTGAGAATGACTTGTTGATCCATGAAGACAGTAGAATGTATGTAAAACAGTAGTAGTAGTTTAGTGGCAGTGTTTTTTTTTGTTTGTTTTGTTTTTTTCATTCAAGTCAAATAAGAGGTTTCATTTTTGATCTTGCAGTGTACATGGTTTATCATGGACACCAATAAAAACCTGTTCTAAAAACAATGCTGTTTTTCTTTTTTTTGTCTTAACATTCATAGCTTTCCAGCCAGTACATCTACAACAGTGTTGGGTATAATGCGCACAATGTAACTTAATATATTACGTATGTATTACCAAAATGCAATATAAATATATTACAAGTATTACATAAAATCTGTAATATACCTTTTTTCTGCATTTCTATATTACTTTCTGTCAATCTGTCTCATTGCATGTGTTCTTGTGACATGACAACTGCTTACTGCAGAAGTTAAAAAAAATACTCATTTTCTGTAAATTGCCATCAAATTATTTATTGGCTTCCATGGAGTAGGATGAGGTAGGCTATACTGTAGGTCTTGGTAGTGTCTTTGTAGTGTTTTCAGGGAGTGATGTTTTCATAAGGCTAGATGTGACGTCCTGCCTGCCATATGGGTAGGATACAAAGGCTGAAAAGGCTTTTGCATTCAAGTAGGTGATTGAGGGTAAATTTGCTGTCCACTAGTTCTCAAGTCTGGTGTTTGCCCTGACTTCAAATCTATTTGGCCATAGCCAAGTGGCCTTGCTTATTTATACATATGCCACTGGTCTATGCAATATTTAATCAATAATGTCACTAAATATATATAGTTGTTTTTAAGTAATACGTAGTCTAATAGTAATTATAATAATTGTAATAGTAATAGTAATTGTGATAGTAATATATTACACTTGCCCAGACAGTAATGTGTAATATGAATATATTACTTTAAAATTGAGGTAGGCCTAATAATTAATAAGTAATATATTGTGGAGGATATGCACACACAGGACAGTTGATTATTTAAGTCATAATTCACTGCGTTTTTGCCCATGTTTATTGTGCTTGTTCTTTTGGCCATAGGCAGTATTGATTTGAATGCAATATAGTGTGTTACCTTTAAGAGTGAGAAGACACACCTCCTAGGTTTTGACGTTTTACCTATGCGACAAGTTGGTTGTTATTGATTGATTCATTCTGTGTTTCTGATTAAACGGAGTGCCACCATTGCTAGCTATGTCCAAGAAGAAAAAAAAAAAACACTTTTTTCTGCCTACACCGACACTCCTACATTGGTGCCCCGATACTCTTGGACGTTTCCAGAGTTTACTGTCTGAACATGTCAGCGTCACTCAAATTGCTCGACTTTTAAGAACAAAATGCGAGCGCTTTTGGTTCACACAGGCAGAGGCTCAAATTGGCTCTCAAAGAAATCACAGTGGATGAAACGACGTTCTATCATGTGGTGGCATCTCTTACCAGCGCGACTGCAGGGAGAATGGTGAGTCTACTAGAACGTCCTCCGACACGGAACAAATACACCACTTTGAAGGCGCATTCGACACTTTTAGAAAACAAAGTACCGTATTGTCCCGAATATAAGACGACTTGTTTATAAGACGACCCTCATTTGTCAAGGCCCATTTACAGAAAAAAGAACATTGAATGTCAAATAGTATAGCCCCTGAATATAAGACTACTCCATTTTTGGAATATTTCCATTGGGAAAAAAGCATATTCAGGCCAATAGGGTAATATGCCCAACACTGAACTAGTCCAGAGTCAGAGTCCGTTGTTGGAACATCCGTCAGATATATGAGGAGAGTTGACCCAGTATGTCCTTGCTCTACGTTATAAATTTGAGTATATAATATATTTATATACAGTGTTGAAGTGGGTGGACGCCTCTTAAAGGGGAATTCCACCCATTTTCATTGTGTACAAATGTACAAATGTGAGCTTGTATAGGAATTATGAAGGAGGCGGATACGCTAAACTGCACATCAAATATCTAAACACTTATAAATTGTCTGGAGTGTACACATGAGACTGAGTAGACCATAAAATGACAGTTTTTTTTTTCCCCCAAGTGAAATGCCCCTTCAGAGTGATCAGCCAGTGACATTCTGGGTCTGGATCTCTATTCTCTACACTGTAAATTCATCACCCTGCCACTGCCCCTCACTGTCACTGAATCTACAGCTCCAGCCTAGGCAGCTGTGTGTAAAACAGTGAAATATACTTTGGCGTCACAGCCTATTTTATACTAGAGGCGGCTTATTGCATGAGCTGTTTTTTGTCTGCGATACATGCATATTTAATTATTTTTAATTAAGTGTTAAGCTCTGATTATGATATATGAGCATTGCTAGTGTTAAGCAGTGACCAGCTTCACCTGTTTTCAACTATTATTAAAAAAAATGTTCCTCACTAGTCTCCATTATGGATACATTTCTCTCTACTCACTCTGGGTCTCAGAAGTGGACAGTTCTGTAATTTCAAACCAGGTAACCTTTTTTGTCAATTAATGCAAGAATCCATACAGTACATCCTCCCCACCTCTCCTGCCCATGTTCTGTCTCCTATAGTCTCCTCTCCTCTCTGTCCTACAGGGATGTGCCATCTCCATCTCTGGGAGTAGAATGTGCATGAACCCTGTTGCACACTATTCCTAAAATGTCCTCTCTGTTTGGGGACCGTGACAATGTCACTGGAGTCACCTCTGCACTACCTTAATCACATGCTGTGTATTAATAGCTCAGGTTGTGATAGATTACGAACCACTGTACTGAAATAGTGTGTGTGTTGTTTTCACCCAAAACTGCCATGGAACAGAAATGAAAGGAAATGTTATTTTTGTGAAGTCTAATAGGATTTCATGGGTGATAAATTTGTGTGTGTGTGTGTGTGTGTGTGTGTGTGTGTGTGTGTGTGTGTGTGTGTGTGTGTGTGTGTGTGTGTGTGTGTGTGTGCGTGCACGTGATAGTATGTCGCGATGGGTGGCATTGGCCAATAGTCGCAACAAATTTGTTATTTTTCAACTTTCGTGACATCATTTTGCGGCCACGGCATACATCGTGACCGTTTTGCATATAACTGTCGGGGGATTAGGGTTAGGTTTAGGCATAGGTTTTGCTGAGGTTGTGTTTAGGTTCAGGGATTGGGGTTAGGTTTAGTAGAGAACGGTCGTGACCATTTTGGCCAACTACCGATGTCGAAAACAGTCGCAATGGTTCACCGCAATGGTTCAAGACAATCTTATACTGTAACTGTCGCAACCATTTTATGGTGGGTGGTAAAATGCCTGTGACGCAAATTGATCTTGTTATCTCTCATTTAAAGAGTCGATTTTGGTTGTTATTGGGAGCTGAATATGGGTTGTTTTCACCCAAAAACTGTCTTGGAACAGAATTAAAAAAATAGTTATTTTTGTGAAATCTAATAGGATTTCATAGGTTATAAATTTGGTGTGTGTGTGTGTGTGTGTGTGTGTGTGTGTGTGTGCGTGTGCGTGTGCGTGTGCGTGTGTGTGTGTGTGTGTGTGTGTGTGTGTGTGTGTGTGTGTGTGTGTGTGTGCTGGCCTGGGGAGCTTTCCCTGGATCCATAATTAAGTGTCTATAAATCAGGCAGATCAGTCAGTTGAAGGTGGTGGCACCTTAATGTGGACACAGGATGACACTTTAATCATCCTGCCTCTATTTTAGGGAGTGCTGTGATGTCACTGGCGCCACCCCTCATCCCTCAAACACCATTTGAGATTATTCTTTTCCGTCATTTGTTCTTTTTCTCCTCCCTTTCTTTCTGCCTGAAGGCTCTCTCTCTCTCTCTCTCTCTCTCTCTCTCTCTCTGTTAGAAGTAATAGGCTAGAATTCAACATTTACTTGAGTAAAAGTACACAGGTATTTGTATCAAAACAAATATTCATTATGCATAATATCATGTTTCAAGTTTTCAAATGTAGATTAATTTGGGGAAAAAAGCAGTTCTCCAATATGGAATATACATGCACTTGCTTTGTCCTGCAGATGAGAGCGTAAAAATTTGGTTTCATATTTACACATCTGAATTAGCCAGAGAATGCAAAAGAATGGTAATTTTTGATCTATGTTTGCCTGTTTTGTTTGTGAAATCCAGCCTGGAATAGTGGACAAAAGCAAAAGAAATGTTTAGTTTTGGGTCTGTCGGGCTAAAATGTCATCAAAGGGTGGTCCGGGGCTCAAATACTGAATAGATTGAGGGCCCTGCTGTCAAAATGATTGGTCTTACTCTTACTTTTATCTTGAAATTAAATTAATATTACCGGTATGCAGACTTTAGTTTAGTCTTGGCCCTCAACAATGTTTTATGTATCTCATTTGGCCCCTTCGGAAAAATGATTGCCCACCCCTGGTCTAAATGGAACCATACTCATTGTTATGTGTCATATTTTGCAGCAGATTATAATGGAAGTGAGATGGATCACTGCTCTTTAGTTTAGTTACACATAATGCTTGAAAAACTACAGTTACTCCAGTGATTAGTTGTCACTCCGATTAATCGGTTACTAAATAAGTTGACAACTAATAACACTATCGATTTGATTATGATTAATCGACTAATCGTTGCAGCCCTATTAGTTACTTTACTTCACACTGACTCTACCCAGCTCTCTACTTCCATTTCATGATGGATCTTTCTATACAGGTGTTTTGGGGGCAGTTTCAGTGGCTCAGGAGGTAGAGCGGCCTCTTGGGAACCAGGAGGTTCCTAGTTCGATGCAAGGCATACAAATTGAATTTCGTATAGCCTATACAGTACAGGTGCCAACACGGGACCATGCACACATGCATTGTCCTGCTGTGCTGTCTGCCATTTGCCAGCTTGTACATCTGGACCAGTGGTTCTCGAAGTCATTAATTCCTATTACACACCACCTTCAACACACCATGAAGCTAGGAAGGAGGCACTGTGTGAATCATGAATGCAGATGACATTGTCATATGTAGTGAGATATGGACAGGAGGGCTAGTAAGAACTAGATCTGTGCCCCTTTGGGGCACAGGTCTCCACCAGCACAGGTCACGTCACCCTATGAGGGCAACAGTCACCCTCACAGAGTGACGGTTACGTCACCCTGTGAGGGTAACGTAACAGCAAAGATACTCTATTTATAAAGATGGCCATACTCCCATTGGCGCCACTATATCAATGACATGGACTACAAAGCCTACAAATGGTCTCCTAAGTAGTAATGGTTTAGATCAGAGCCCCCTATCTGTCCTATGTGAAACTGCAGATTACAAAGAGACTCTTCCTGACTCCTAACAAATCTCGCGAGAGTTGGGCGGTGGGATAAAGAATAATCTATAACAAAGTGAAATTTCTTCTGTTCTGTTTAGCTAATAGAAGCCATTTTACTATGAATATGCTGTAAATATCATATGCCTTTTGATGATCGGGTCCAGTATTTAGTTCAGTATCCATGGAGTTAAGGAATGGATCATAAGTTGTGTTCACGTTCATTCTACCATTGGAAATGAATAGACTCCAACATACTTCCCGTCTCCTAATATTGTACCCGCCCCCTTCTTCTAGAGAGTGAAGAAGCAACGTAAGTACGACCCTCTTGGTCATTGGCCTCTTGGGTAACAGTCACCGGTCACTGGTGAGTGGTGACTCACCAGTATGGTGAGTCAGCACCAGTATGGTGGCAACTATGTTTTACCCCTGCAGGCAATTGTTAGACCTGCGGGTGACATAACAGCTGCAGGGTGACGTAACAGTTGCACAGGCAGACGTACGAACGGACAGATGTAGGGACGGACAGGGGGTGAAACGTAGTCACCACCATACTGGCGGAGACAAAGAGGGAGGTATGTTGAGGAGGCAAGTAGAGGTTGTGAAGGTGAATGAGTATGGAGGGGTGGAACAGATGGGGAGGGAAGTGTCAGGAGTGACAGGGGGTTTCGGCATGAGTGGGAGGGAATATGTATGAGACGGTAGTGAGACCAACCATGCCACCACATCTTTGAAATGGTGGCATTGATGAGGAGACAGGAGGTGGAAGTGGAGGTGGCAGAATTGCTATGGTTTAGACATGTGTCGAGATGGGATGAGAGGTGAGAAGGATGCTGAAGATGGAGAGAGAGAGACCAAAATACTAAGGTGGGAAGGATGCTGAAGATGGAGAGAGGGACCAAAATACTATCTACCAAAACTAGATCTGTACTTGGTAGAGTGCAAACTTGCGCATTGCGCATAAGAGGCCATGTCCTACTTGTGCATGAGCAGAGCGAGCCAATTCTCAAGTAGTTATAAAGGTCTCTTACATCACCATTATGTCATCACCTAAACCGGCCAACCGAGCACCCCGGGGGACGACCGACCACGCACCGTGCACTGATCGCTTAACTTGCACCCGACCTGCTCATGCAAGTAAAAAAAGCAAACATGAACCTGTGAAGTGAGTGGTTTATCATGATGATGCGTTGCCCAAGATCATTAAACACAGTAATATAACTAGATCTGTGCACAGGTCTTCACCGGCTCAGGTCACGTCACCCTGTGAGGGTTACGTAACAGTCACTGGTGGTGACTCACCATACTGCTAAAACCTAGTCACCTAAAGTGTCTATGTTTTACCCCTGCAGGCAACTGTTACGTCACCCCGGGTGGCGTAACAGGTGCACAGACAGACGGACGTGCGAACGGACAGGACAGGGGGTGAAATAGTCACCACCTGGTGGAGACAGTTACAGATGAGGTGAGACGATAAATAGGCTAAAAAGAACACAGAAACCATTTTGTTCGACTTTTATCTTCTATGCCTACGCTTATATTCCATTCCGCAATTACTCATGTGGTGCCTTTTCTTCTTTTTCTTCTTCCCGCCAGACATGCACGTGGACAGGAGAAGTAGGAGCAGCAGTCCAGCAGACGATAAATACGGCAGCAAGTTTTGGACCCTCAGACTGCCATGCACTTGTTGCATTTCCACAGCGCTCATGCTGGGGATGTCCACGTGGAAATGGTCCTGTATGGCTTTCAAGCACTCCTGTATCTCTCTCGAGTGATCCTGTGTCTCTCTTGAACAATCCTGCATCTCTCTCAGGCAGTCCTGTATCCCTCTTGAGCAGTCCCGTGTCTCTGTCGAACAATACTGCACCTCTCTCAAGCGGTCTTGTGTCTCTCTGGAACGATCCTGCATATCACTTGAACAATCCTGTACACTTGAGCAGTCCCGTACATCTCTCGAGTGGCCCTGCGTCTCTCTCAAACAATTGTGTATTTCTCTCAAACAGGTCTGTATTTCCCTTGAGGGGTCCTGTGTCTCCCTCAAACATTCTTGTATGTCTCTCAAGCGATCTTGTATCTCTCTGGAGCAGTTGCTTATCTCCCTGGAGCATTCGCGTATCTCCCTCAACAGGCCAGTGGTGACACGGTAAGTCTTCTGTCGATTGTAGTGCTGCGTGACGTACACCTCTTCAATAATCCTGTTGGGCTGGCCGGTCGTATTCGCTGTATCTGGCATCCTCAAGATGATCCTGTCCGTGTTACTCTCCCGGTTCGAGCTATAGTATCGAGTCACATAATCCGGCAGAACCCTCCAGTTGGCGCCATGAGGATTTAGATTTCCCAAAGTGTAGAAGGTGCAGCCTACGCATCTCTCTAGCAGGTGTTCCATGTTGTTATAGCGGTGGATTCCATAATCGCCATTTTCGGGGTCAACGTTCAGTCTAACAACATTGTTCTGGTCTATATCAACAGCATTGGCTAACCAGTGTAGTAGTAGGCGCCCATGTCGCGGGAACTTGTGGCCAAAGTCTAGATCTTTTAGATCTTGGATGGACCTAAGCTCTCTAAATGCTAACACAAAAGAGAGCAGTAAAATAAAAACAAAAAGACATTTGTGTGTTTTATACACCATGTCAAACAGTAGAACATAGAATTACGCATGGTGTGATACCCCTTATATTGCAGAGTGTGTCGTAAAGCAAAGTATGACTATCAGTGAATTTTAGGGGGTTGGTTGGCCAATTAGGAAAGCCAATGCCCTAATGTAGCATGTTGTCGGAATCTGTGTTATGTTGTTAGTTATGCTGGGTGAAGTGTAAGAGTTTTTCAGACCCCTACTATACGATGCAAGTTGTTAAATGTACAAAGGGTGTCAGACAGGCTGCATCCATCCTAGTCTAAGGCATCTATTTTGCCATGATCAACCTAGAGGGGATGGTTTTTACTTGCGTGTGCGGAGCGGGCGCAAGTTAAGCGATTGGTGCTAGACTTTACCATAAAATGTCTTTCACTTGAGAAATTCGAGAGATTACGTAATGATGAAGTAATTAAAAAACCTTAATTACAATTAAAATTAATTATAATCAAAATTAATTATATAAAAATTAATTATATTATTATTAAGAAATTGAGCATATGAACAACTGATGCTCCTTAAAGATTGGGTAGGCGAAAAGAGGAATAATAGTTTGTTTTTGTTCATTTCTGATTCGCCCACTCCACTCATGCACAAGTAGGCCACGGCCTACTTGTGCACAACGCGCATGTATGCGCTCTACCGAGTGCTGATCTAGTTTTTTTTAGATGTCAAAAAGGGAGGGACACAGATCCTATCTCAGGTTAATCTATGGCAGATGTTCCAGATCTGAGCAATTCCACCTCTCCTTCAAGGGAAACCCTAGCACCTGCCGGAAAGGGCAGAGTTTCTTAACATGGCGTGTTTCAGTCTGTGATTGCACTTTGCAGTAATAGTGTGTAAAAATTGAAACCTAAAACAGTGGCTCTTCCAGAATGATTTGAGATCGAATGCAAATGGGATACTCTAGGATACTGACCTTCAAAGTATTTTTGAAAAAATAAAAATCACAAATGTTCGCCTCAGTTCCCACTAGATGGCAGTGTATTCAAGCACAAATGACAACCTGTTGAATTAGACTGGGAGTAGCCTCGACACCCAGGCTTTCATTTTCGTTCGCCTTGCGCGAAAACGGAAAGCCTGGACTAACGCACGTTGGAAAGTGGCCTTCAAGTGGGAGTGAACCTTCCGGAGTGGGCGTCGCTCTAAATAATGTGACGTAGAACAGCAGTGGACGGGCGCGGGAGGGGCCGGAGATGACGACACGTTAGTGAGATCAAATCAGAGCGCAGCACTTCCGCCGTGTGGATCCCACGACAAAGGCCAAAATCATTGAGGGCTAGACCAGGCTAGACTCATTGGACTAGATCCAATGATTTTGGTACCCATTTTGGTGATTTTTTTTTTTTTTAAATCTTTGTGTTTTTACATGTCTCTAGTTTACGTTTGGTATGATAACCCTTCCAATTCAGTAGCTCAATGCCAGTTATTACTCTAAAAGACCACTTTTCAATGTATATTCATATAATAGGTCCTCACTAATGTACCATAAATTACCACTATTTTTTTCTACTCAGTCTGTGTCTCACAGGAGGGCTGTGGGCAGTTGAAAAACTCTTCTTCCAATGACATCATCAATGGTGGAATCCAAGCTAGTAGAAACTGCAGGTTTCTATTCCTGAAAGGTCACAATGCAAATATGGCAGCCAGCGTTCTCCTGAAAAAACAAAAATATACATATATTTTAAAAAAAATACATACTTAAAAAAAAAAAAAAACACCGGCCTCACAGGCCTCCTGTGAGACAGAGACTGAGTAGAAAAAATAGTGGTATTTTATCATGTAAATTAGTGAGGACCTATTATATGAAGATACATTGAAAAGTGGTGAAGTGGTCCTTTAAACACACCTACCCCATATGAAACTGTGATGTGTGTGAATCATCAAGTGAATTTTAGATTACTTTTTTTGGAAACCAGTGGTCTGGTAAAGAGTCGTTCCTGGTAAAGGAACGACACCTTACCTTAGTTGTTCCTAAGGTAATTTCTGCCCACCACTTGTATTGTGCATATTTAATGCCAGTTGAGAACCCCTGGCAGAGCGAGTTAACTGGGTCACAACTCCATAACAAAGTTGCATTCATGTGCATAAATATGTGTAACAGAGGGCCTAATTTGGGTACAAAAGATGGATTGAGTGACCATAGACGCATGGCTATAAGCCATGCTACCCATGCTTATGTGCAAATTTCCACGTCATCGCACAAATATTTGAAGTGACTAATACTCTACCTTGACCCATTCAGTTCCACACCTGACTCCTTGATATCCCAATGAGTTATTGTGAAATACTAATGCTGATATATTAAAGTAAAGGGAGTCAACAGACTATTACACAAGAACTGTGTCATTGTGGGAACTAGGAAGAAAACATGGATGAGGTTGTATATTACAACAGCAAATTATGTCAGCACAGATACATGTAGTTACAGGTCCTTAACTGAAGACATCTTTCAGCTGATGGTTATCTTACCCCAGAGTTATTGAAATCTACTGACAGTACAGTTTGCTCTTGAATACAATACAATAAGGTATTTATAGGGAAAACAGCCATTAGCCATAGAAAATGTCTTCATAAATTTAATGAGATCTTTAAAATCAACAATACTTTTGCTAGTGTAATGTTAAAATACAAAAATACACTATTTAAATTGTGGTACCAAATGTATCATTAGCCTACTATCATCATCTCCCAAAACAAAAATTAAGCAGCTATGAAAAGGGATTTTAATAGGCTTTACACATGCATGTTAACCAGCCTCTATCCCAATCATACAACACAAATAATCTTCCTCCTTTTAAATTTCAACTTTAATATGAAAAGCAGTATAAAATATTATTTTGTTTCACAGTTTCATGTAAAGACACAAACAAGACCAGAATACTGCATACAACACATAACCAAACATTCCATAACATTTCAGACTGCCCTTACAATCCAAATGTTCCAGCTAGGACTCAATCGCCATTGTCCAAGTTGTGAAGTCATGTCCTGTGTCTGTGCGTCACCAACAGCAGGATGGAGTGTGTTGTTCCCTTAGTCTTTGCGCAGTGTGTTGTGTGTGTGTGTGTGTGTGTGTGTGTGTGTGTCCTCAGTCTTGGTGCAGTGGTTGAATGAGTTTCTCCATAAGAACACCACAGTGGTTTTTAACATCTCTATGCTCCTTCCAGCTCTCCTCCCTGAGCCCCGTCACCAAGCCTTCCTGCTGCAGCAACCAACAAAACGGCTTCATTAGTAGGGTGGCTAAGTCTTAGTATGCATGTTAAACACCATTAAGAATTTTCTTAGGGGCTTTACAGACAGGGAGTGAAATAAACGTTTCCACCGTGCCACTCAGTGCCGACAGACGAAAATCGCCTAGCGAGAAAAAAAAGCTGACAGGATTGATGTCTAAAATAAATCACAGGTGTGTGCGCAAAACGAGCATGCACGCAACAAACACTGGACGCTGTGCGATAATGCCTGGCTTCATCACACACCGTTTTCTCAGCACAAAACACCAGTCCTGTTGAGAATGAACTAGAATGCACGATTTGTTACTCCGTCTGTAAAGCCCCTCGGCAAATCACACCATTTTCAAATGATCCCATCCCTAGTATCAATACTATATCCATATCATGATTGTCATATTATGTTGTCTGATTTGGGATATTATACTTTGTTATATAAAAAAAATCTGAATATTGGAACAGGACATCTGTATTGGCAGATACTCAAAATCAAGTGATCGGAATCGAATTGGCATCTACGGTATATATTTATGAATAGCCTTTGTATGTATATTTAACAAATCTTTGTAGGTTAGTCTCTTAGATATCTACCATGGTTAAGAGGAATCACACTTTAGGCTGGTGGATAAGATACTGTCTTTCCACGCGGAAGGCCGAGGTTCAATTCCTTTTATGTTACAATTGAACATATGAATAGTGTTAATACACACATTGTACACACCAACCTCATGAGTGTCTTTAAGCACAAGGATGACATCTCCCTCTTCAAACTGTAACAGACCATCTTCTGATGCTGCTTGACTCTGTAGGGCCACAGCCTGGTGGTGTATACAAACTCACATCAATACAATGCCCAGCTAAAAGTGGAAATCATTCAAAAATCATATGGCGTCATTATGACAGATAGCGATAACAACATGTCCAAAACAGGTTGTTCTGTCAGTCAGGCCAAGAGTGATTCAACCTGATTAGTATCTTTGTACCATGTAAAGAAAGCCGGGTGGTTTTTGTAGGGAGTCATCGCAGTTACTCATCCTCTGGTCTTCCGCTGACGTTTCTTGCTTCTCCTCCACCTGGCTGGTCTCAGCGGCAGCAGCAGTCTTTACACGTCGGTCTGAATGCCTGGCGGAGAGGCGTGGAGCAGGAACTGGCGGAGGCTTATTACTCTTGGCCTGCTGGGGGGGAGGATCAGCAGCACTCTCCTGCTGCTCCAGGCTGTGAAGGATGCATTAAAAACTGAAAACAATCTTTGTCCAATTGTACATAAGCTTAATATTTTGGGTGGCTTCCAAAATTACATCTCAACAATTGTTAATCATACTAAACCTTTTTTGATCTACCCCATATTAGAATAAAAATAAAAAGCAAAACATACCGGTAAGTAAAATGAATGCAAAATTGCTAATATCACTGCAGGTATATTTAGGGCATTTCAGACGGGGAGTGAACACAAATTATTGTGGAGATTCCAATGTACCCCTCAGTGTCTACATAACACAATCGCTCAGCATAAAAAATAAGCTCACCAGAACAGAGGTCTAAAATCAGACACAGGCTTCTGCACGAAACAAGCACGCGGGCGACCAACGTGTACAATTCGGTGCGATGGCGCACTGTATTGTACACTTGCATCGTCGCATGGTGCCTTCTCAGCAAAAAACATAGGTCTCGTTGAAAAATGAACTAGAGGTGCAGTGAAAAGCCGTTTAGTCTTGAAAGTTTTATTTCCATGTGGGTGGCTACAAACACAGCAAAAAAGGTCTCACTTTGAATAGTGGGCTGTGATTGGTCGATGGTGGTCACCCATAAATCTGGGGCTGAGCGAAGAGTAGTTCAAACTGAAGAGTGCCAGACTAGTAGTCTGGGACTACAATACTATAATACCTTGGTTGGACGCTGCATTCCTCAGACTCAGAAGGGCCATTGGCTTCCTGCTGTGTTCCCTCTGACCTGGGATCCCCCATCCCAGAGTCATCCGAGTGGACAGTGGTAGTCTCCTCCTCTGCGTCCTCAGGGTTTTGACTACCTGTGCTCCTGTTGCTGCTTTCACTATCGCACACCGACTGCCTCTTAGGTGTGCCAGCGCCGCCGGAACTAAGCTCCTCTGAAGCAAGATTAAAATTAAAATGATTAAATACTGCATTGTGTGTTTACAAAACTAAAAACAGACAAAAACATAGAGACAATGCTGTTATAATGTGTCAATATTTGATAGATAACTAAGCCTAAGATTAGGCTTACAAATGGCTTTCTGAAAAGAATCAAAACAAATGGCAAAATCAGTAGTTGTCACACTTTCATTTTCTCCAAATGTTCAAATTTGCAGCTGTGAGCTTGTATATCTCCATTTCTTCAAGAGCCAATTCAATCATGTAAAATGACACATATACAAATGAAAAACGCGAAACGCTAACAAACCTTGGTCTGAATCAGATGTGGTGACGTCTTTGGCAGGGACGTCGGTACTACCGACGACATCTGGCTGTTCTGGCTCCTCTGAGATGTGCTGAGGGTGCGATAAGGGCGCCGAGGGTCCAGACACGTCCGTGGACGAATGCTTGCTGACGTGGTCGGCTGGGAAGGCCGTGTTGCAAGGGATGGGGTTGGAGATGACCAAGGACTTCCTCTTTTTGGACTTGCTGGCACTGTAGGAAAAAGCATAAACATGAATAGCATGGAAAGTGTAACTCATTACATTACATTATACGCAGTAAGGAAAACCTTTTTAATTTCAACAACCCCAAGTCTAATATGCATTAGCTCACTGTCCAGATCGTAATTATTCAAATACTCTAGTGTCATTTTAATTTCAAGGGAGCACAAATGGAACAACATGTGTGTGGTTGAACACACATTAATAAATTGATAAATCTGATTTTCTGAATGGGTGTCTGAATGTCTGAATGATCCAACTCTTCCCTTTCTTCTTTATGTGCCACAAACCAATTTTAACAGTCCTTCATTCCAGCCCCCATCTCCTCCCACTGTGGTTTATTGCCACCGCCCCTAGGGTGGGCGGCGATAAGGACAGGGGGCGAGGGTGCCCTTGAGGTATGCATATTTGTGATATTGTAGCTGAAATGGCTTGGTATAGAAACCCGAGAGAGGATGAAAATTATTGAACTGAGTGGTTGTTTTGGCCTCGAGAGTGGGTATATAGATGTATTAATGGGCAACATTTACCGTATATAATAAACTTTATTAAATTCATGGTGGAACCTCTTTAATAAGAGTTGCATGCAACTGCTCTGAACATTATTTCCAAAGTGCTCCTCCACTCATAAAACATGCTCTGTAATTATTACCTGCTATTAAGACCCTTGATGATGAAAGCCTTCCCTGAGTGTTGAGTCTCCAGTTTCTTCATTATGTTGTACAACTCATGGTTTAGCTGAAATGTGAGCGCACACAACACAACACAACACAACACAACACAACACACACACACACACACTTCAACACAACACAACACAACACAACACAACACAACACAACACAACACAACACAACAAAACACAACACAACACACACACACACACACTTCATCATGGTTTAGCCGAGTCAGATATACAGAAATGTGCCTGAGGGGTGGGACTGCTCAGATCTCTATATAAAGAGTCTTCTTGTGCACCGCTTTACAAGGACAGATGGGTAGGACAAATCACATGAAAAGAAGGAGAAGTCTGTCTTCACTTACAAAAGCTGTTTTTTATTCTATACAAATAAAGGTTCCAGTCCAACTGACCTTAACTGACTGGAACATTCTACTGTACAGTCAAATAACTTTCATAAGTGAAGACATCATGCAGGACTTCTCCCTCTTTTCAAAGTTGTTATAGAAATATGGTAAAATAGTGCAATCGTGTAATACATTGTAACAGATAAACAAGGAGGTGAGGAGGATGTTATCTTACCACGCTCATTTCCTTATAAAAGACGTCTCTCAGATTTGAGATGTTTTGGAACACAGTCACGTAGCAACCTATTCGACTACAGAGAGGACAGAAAATTAGTCAATACAAGAACCCAAATATACCCATGATCCCCAGTGATTCCTGTATGTATCTATGCATAATGTAAAGGTATCTCAGAAAAGGTACTACGTTGGTTCTCAATCTGTGGTCTGCCCTGCCGAGAACCACTGGTAAAGAATGAAGGAGTGAAGTTCTACCTCTGATAAAGAACCGGCAGCTCCTCTCTCAGCTCATTGTTGATTTCTTCAAAGACATTCTGGGCTTTATTGAACTCCTCCTCCGCCTGATGGGAAGATTTCTGATGTGTTAGTCCATTTTGACGGGGAAATAAATCCCTAATAATGACTGACTTTTACACTTATATTGGAGGAATAAACTACACACTAATCCATCCATTCAGCCACCCAGATAGGACCCATGCAACACCTAACACAATCAAGTCAATTTCAAGTTTTTGCGACCATAGGCTGCAGATTGCTATGAAAATCTGCAAATCTTCCGTGCCCGAGATTGTGCTTTAAGGCTCTACCTCGGCCCTCATCAAACCCTGTACACGCAAGACACTGACCCAACTGCCACCTTTAGATCTCCAATGGGGCTGACCTGTTCTGACATTCCATATGTGGATCTGACCTCATCAAACCATCTAGACACGCCCCATATGATATTTACTATGAATAAAAGGATTCAGCAGCAATTTTGTCTTGCCGCTGAAACCTTTTACTTCCCAGCTCTAAGGCCTCGAATATACTGTAACAGGAACAGAAAGGGGCACCAAGGGTTTGGTAAAGTGCCCAATCTGACCTTTGGGGGGAGGGGAAACCCCCTGCTTTAGAGATATGTAGAGTGCAGGAAACTGCCTAGATTTTAATGGATACGCTTAGGAGAGGAGAACATCAACACATTTTGAGGCAGTGGCTCTGCATTAAAGCATATGGTTCTGTGCTATTTTGAAGAACTGTAACCTGTGTGAAACACCCCAAATAGTGAGGTTAAAGTGGTTAAGGTGTGTCAGCTGTCCTGGAAGAGACCACTTCCTTCACTGCAGGACTAGACTGAGCTCTCACAATGACTTTGTTGATTATGTGTTTTTTTGTTGTTACAGTATATTAGATAAAAATGGGACCATGGACCACCAGCTGAAAACTATGCACATGCATGCATAGTTTTCACCTGGTGGTCCATGAAGCAGTAGTGGTCCATGGAGGTATTAAATGTGGTCTGGTCTCTGACCATTATTTAATGTTTTTGGATAAATCAAGACCACAGCTGTTGGTATTTGTGTGATGAGAACAGTAGCATTTAACAAGAAATAAAGCATGCACATCCACTCTCTAGCCCAAGTGCTGGACAAAAAATAGTTCATAGAAAAGAAATAAGGTCCGCAATACTGGTAATGAGACTCAGCTCCTTTGTTTTATTCGACGTCTCATTAAATGCTACTGTTGCGAACAGTAGCATTTAACACATTAAAGAAAATGCTTCTGCTTCAATTCCCAAAGTACTTCAAGCTGAGCTACTACAGAAGACGATCAGCTCATTGAGATCCCCATGTATGACTCACAGTCCCATGTGGAGTTCTGGATGAGTCATCACACATAATTTACAGAGCCAACAGCTTGGCAAATAATGTCCACCACAATCAGCAAGAATATAGAGTAGAGACTCAAGAAAACACCTCATCTTAACCCACATCCCCAGGCTTACTACTTAGTCAGGATGATGGTCTCTGGCTCACAATGAGTCAAAAACCCCTGCTCTAACATCTAATGAATTAATATATACTAGCAAAATCTGTTTTTCAGATTGCTCAGTGGTGTATAGGATTGACACAAGAGCACACAAACAAGTACCATACGCACCATCCAGTGCTTTATCAAATATACTATAAGCATCAACACTGGCTCAGAGACATGAGTGACTGCCCTCAGATTATGAGGTAGATTATGAGACAGCAAATTGTAGCCATTGCCTTCCTGTTTGACACAATTGCAGGAGTCATGTCCAGGGTGTGTACAATACTTAACATGTACATGATGTGGCATACAGTAGCCTACTACACCTCTAAGAGGTGTATTTGTAAATCATACTAACATCATGTCCAGGAGTGAACTTGTACAGTATATCAAGTGACATACTAGTGTCATGTCCGGAGGGATTTACAGTACATCAAACTGCTAGAGCTGCAAAAACAGGAGGCTCCTGACCTATGGGCCATATAGCTCTGGAACTGTTGGTTCCCAGGACTACTGTACTCACTGGCTGCATCGGTGAGGATTCAGTAAGCACTCACTGAAAGACGACAGTGCATATTCCTCAAATCTAGTGTGCTGTCTTTTTCAGTTAATTTAATTTGCATTGTCACCCAGCAAGTGTGCTACCCGACCCTAGGGTAGGACACACCCAGAGGCCTATCTTACACACCACCTGACCCCTTACCTCTAAACGTATTAGCCATGTTTTACTATTAAAAAAAACAAAAAAATATATATATATATTAAATAAATGGTAAAAAGAAAGGGGTACAGGTTTAAGGGGGAAGGTATGTTTCAAAGGAAGAGCAGGGAGAACAGCTTCAACCACTGTAGATGTAGTAATTAATGATACAGTATGTACAGTATTAACACTGAATACCTTGACTGTTTTGGCATCATCCTTTTTCTTGGCACTCTGTAGCGCCTCCAAGTGATGGCGGGCTGAATCGTAGTCCACTAGCTTGCGACCACGTTTGGCCACGCGCTCCTGAAAAACGGGACACAACCCTTAACTAGGTGCAAGTCACAAAAGACAATTTGTGTGTGGGTGTGGGTGTTTGGGTGTGAGTGTGCACGTGTGGTGTTTCAGTGCCAATCTGTCAGGAACAGAGCATGGTAAGCGGAAAGCATTGTTTGGTTTTAGCGAGTGCACACTGCCACGTATGCACTGTGTGGAAAGAGAGAGAAAGAGAGAGAGAGTTTTTTGTTGATCTTGGATGGATTAAGCTGTGAGTGAGGTCTTCCACACCGTTTAATCCATATGCATTTCTACTCTTGTCAGTTTGACTTCGGAAAAAGGGAAAAACACAACACACCCATCCCCTCTAAACTTTGAGAGCATCTGATATCAGACTTCTAGAACATTGCATATCGTCGGTGTCAATATGCAACCTTGTAAGTCAAAAATGTTGGAAAATATTTCTGAGATAGTGAAAATGGGCAATCTACAAGCTTGTACTGTAGCTTGGCTATATTTTGCAACTGTTGCACGGCACTGTCACTTTAAAATATGACAATACAGATAACATAAAAAGATGAAATATGGAGATACAAGGTTAGATAGCAAGGATATACACACTGCTTCTGCACTTTCTCTACTGAAAGCTTGACAGTTCTCCCTCACGTAGTTACAGATGCTTACAGTATGTAGAATTGGACAGTGGGCGTTTTAGGGAATGTGTTAGCAAAACGTGAAATGCTACATTTAAGCACATTTAATAAATATAAAATTGGAATGTGTACTGCTGTCAGGTTTCATTAAGGTGTTTTATTTTGTCATTGGGGTATCCAGTCTAAACCTATTACATTCTAAAACATACTGTACACTTCAGAATTTGCTCAACAGAAAAATGATCACTATACCTTAACTTCTGGAAACTGACTTGTGTAGTTCTCCATGGTGCGAACAATCTGGTCAGTTAGTTTCTCCTCATAATCGTTCCATAATAAGTCCTCACTCTGCAAGAAGACATTACCAGTTGGCATCACTTTAGTTTAAAACAGCCGAAGCGTCTATTCTTAGTGAAACAGAGTTGCTCTCCCTGTACCAATTTATTTAAATCTAAATCTAAATCTAAACATATCATCAACTATAAAATATGGGTCGTGTTTTGTGCCATATTTTGTCAAATAATACGTACTATTTGATAAAATATGGCACAAAATACGACCCAGATTTTATAGTTGATGTCTAGGTCTTTACAGAAAAGTGGATCAGCATAATATCCAAAAATCTGGCATCTAATTGATTCCCACAATCAGTCTATGGGAAAATATAGAATGCATTCCCACTAAATACACACATGCACGTACCTCCATAATGACAGACAGGTCTTCTCCTCCATTCCAGTCAGATTCGTAGACGTCTTTCAATGTCTGTGACAGACGTTTACTTGATTCATGCATCGCTGGGGAGAGATATTAAATGGTTAGACTTTAACTACGTTGTAGTATCCCAGAATAGATTGGCATGATTTGATCAACAATATCATCACTATCTTCATATAATACTGTGTAGTGTACATTTGATATAGTTGCTACTAGGCACTTTACCGTTGTTGCTTATGTATGAATGTGTGACAATAACTATATGAAGCCATAGAATCTATCTGTCCAAAATGTGTGTGCATTGCCAAAGACACAGGGAGGGGGTCATGTCTATGTTCCCTCAGCTCTATGTTCCCTCAGCTCTATGTTCCCTCAGCTCTATGTTCCCTCAGCTCTATGTTCCCTCAGCTCTATGTTCCCTCAGCTCTATGTTCCCTCAGCTGTATGTTCCCTCAACTCTATGTTCCCTCAGCTCTATGTTCCCTCATGCTTATGCACATGGAGGATGTTAGTTCTGTTGAATCATTAAGAATTATTCAAATTAATCACAGCTTCAAAATTAATTTAATCTTGATTAATCACCATTCAAACTAACTCTAAAATATGGATGTTTTCCTTTACAGGATTTGAACATTTAAAAAAGAAAATCTTGAAAAAAGTTTATTTCTTATTTGATAAATATTTATTTATCAAAATAGGTGATCTACAAGCCCCATCCTCCGGCTATACTCTATGGCTCTGGTTACAGGGAGAGCTGTAACCAGTGGTTACACAGATACGAGCTATGTCTCTGTAAAACCGTGCTCTACTGATTTTTTTTTTTTTTTTCAATGAGAAAATGGTCAGCCAATTGAGTCAGTGTGCAATTTTTTTAATCGGATTAATCAGCTAAATTAATTAACTAATTAACTTGTTATTTTCAACAGCCTATATACGGTAACTACAAAAAAGTTCTTATTTCCAAAATTCCATTCAAAAACTTTCATAAATTATATAGATTCAGTGCACACACAGTATTTATTTGTTTATTTTTACACAATTTTGGTTTCCAGCCCATAAAATCCACCACTGTTTTTAGAGACCACTAAAAAGAAAAATGTTTTAAACAAGAAATATCGACGATCTGAAAAGTATATTAATGTATGCAGTCTATACTTGGTCTGGGCTACTTCTGAACATTATTTCATTAATGGGGCGTGACATGGAGGTGATCAACCTGTGGCACTGTAGAGGTGTTATGTAAGCGCAGTTTTGGTTTGATACCGGTGTAAATTAATTTGTATTCTTCAGTCTTATGTCTCACATCTTCCTCTTGACAATACAACCCAGATTCTATGTTGGGTTAAAGTCAGCACAGTTGGCTGTTCAGTTAAGCGCACTAATCCCATGGTCAGTACAGCAGCTAGTAGTTTTGGCTCTGTGAGCAGGTGCCAAATCGAGCTGGAAAGGAAAATTAGCATCTCCATGATGCTTCTCAACATACTGAAGCACAGGGTCCACTAAAAAACAGGACTGGACTTGGCAAAACACATGATTTAGGCCATGTTATTGGCTGAAAACTTCAACACAGCCATCTTTTTAGAGTACCTTAATTGTGTTCGATATGTGACAAGCTTCATGGAGATGCTAATTTTCCTATCGAGCTTGATTGGTACCTGCCCACAGAGCTAAAAAAAAAATACTAGTAACTGCTGTACTGACCATGGTATTACTGTGCTTAACTGAGCAGCCAACTGTCCTGACTGTAACCCAACAGAGAATCTGGGTTGTATGGCCAAGAGGAAGGTGTGAGACATAAGACTGAACATTATAAATGTATTTACATTCATTTATAAAAGCAAAACTGGTCTTCCATAACACTTCAACAGTGCCACAGGTTGATCACCTCCATGCCATGCCCCATTGATGAAATAATTTGCTCATACCCCAGACCAAGTATTACTGCATAGATTAATATACTTTTAAGATAGTCTACTTTAATATTTTTTTAGTGGTCTAGTAAAATATTCTATTTTTTGAAATCCGGTTTTGGTGGGTTTTATGAGCTGGAAGGCAAAATTCTGTAAAAATAAGTAAATAAATAAAATCAAATACTTGAAATCATTTACAATGTGTGCACTGAAAGTGTGTGAGTTTTTCTGTGTCCACACTGCAACGCCTTATTTTGAGGGTGAGTTTTAGAAATAGTGTTAGTAATTTTTGACCAATGGGAGGACAGAACAGTGGGGGTTTGGATCAATGGCAGCCCTTATTGGTTACCCTGATTGGCTTCTTCTCCCAATGCGTGCACCGGTTCGGTGGTGTCCACCCAGTATTTCGACATCCCATAATTCTGACAAAAAAAAGCCAAAAAATAAGAACTCCCACAGGTCCGACATCCCGTTTTTCCGACCATCAGAAGAACAGGATTTGGGGATTATTGGAGGTCGAAATAATCACAGGATCGGTATACCCTGAAATCCGTCCAGTGGAAAAGGTTCTGGGTGCGAAATCTGCTTGCGATTAAAAAGAGTTAATTGTTTTATTGTGTTATTGTTTCTGTGATTAATTAATCTCAATTAATCAGTTGTAGTCCCAGCACTATATACATGTTGTATTACATACTACTATTAAACTTGGTTGAGGGAACTTAGAGCTGAGGGAACATAGAGCTGAGGGAACTTAGAGCTGAGGGAACTTAGAGCTGAGGGAACACAGAGCTGAGGGAACATAGAGCTGAGGGAACATAGAGCTGAGGGAACATAGACACGGTCACAGGGAGTGCTATGCTATGATTGTCCAAAAATATCTGTACTGGACAAAGTACTCTGACAGGTACAACGGATGCTATGGCACTGACAGCATGTACAACATAAGGGGGGGGTTGGATAACTTTCCCCCCTGCACAATGTGCAACAATCTAGTCCAGCATAATGCACTTTCTTCCACAAGTCCCTGCAATAAACATTATTCTGATTCATTTCACCCAATTAAACAATGTCAAAAATATTTAAGTAGCAGCAAAATGGGCCTCTAGCCTAAGGCTAAAGCCTCTTTGTTAAAATAACACTGTAGATTTCATTTTGCAGTATAGATTGGGGTCTGATACAAATATTATCAAATGGGGGTTGTGGCCTAAAGCAGCCATATCAAACTGTAGCCATATCAAAATGAGTTTGTGAGATTGTGACGCTGTGAGCTAGTTCAGGATTATGGTACTGATATAATGCTAGCCCAACCTTGTCTGCCATTTTATTCACCTCTCATCCATCTATGTCTCATGTCAGCCAGAAATTCAAGACAGCACATCTTCTAAAATTAGACACAAGCCACTTCCTTCTTTACTTTCTCTCCTGAGCAGCCCACAAGAGAGGATTTGTCACTTAGCAGAAAACTCCCAGTCAGTGTTGATTTTAGTGTTACAGCAGAGAATAAATGTGCAACCGTTTGAAAACCAGTTTCAAGCTGACATGCCATTTCTGGGCCAGCCATTCAAGGTGAATATTTTCAAAATTTCAAAAAGTTTGCAAAAAGTACAAAATCACATGATTTGGAATTCTACAAAAATAATTCTGATTCTACAGTATTCCACTAATCCATCTATATTTCTTTTTAGAACATCAGTCAGTGGAGTCAAGATACTGAGAAAATACCTTTATTAAGCTGTCTACCTGATTAAGTAGTGAGTTGGGATTGACAACATACAGTAAGACTTACTGTCTCAGAAAACGTTTCAGTGACTTACTGTATGTGAACTAGTGCTGTATAGTCGCCTGAAATTGCCATTCGAGCCTCGGACAGCAATTTCAGGCCGAGCTTCGAACCTTCGCTAAAAAAAAAAAAAAAAAAAACAATATGCTGCGACCCCCCCCCCCCCCCTCCCCCCCCCCGCGACACGCGTCTACTAACTCTTAAAATCGTGGATGTTGCCGTCGGTAGATAAGTTTTCTACTGCCCTGAGATGTGATTGACATCAGTGAATACACCAGTCATGACACCGCTCTCCTTTCTCTCCTTTCTGATGAGACTGATCCGACACAGCCACGGGTAACACGCTGTTCTGATTGCCAAAACATGCCGTCCGTCGGCTCGTTTAATTATTTGTTTCCTGTGAACGCCTACGTGTCTATTGTAGGCTATAGTCTAAACTGCCTGCTTCTGCTGGACAGCTAACCATAAAACCAAAACCAACCAAAGGCTTGTTTAATTATTTGTTTGCTGTGAACGACTACGTGTCTATTGTAAGCTAGTCTAAACTGCCTGCTGGCTAGCCTGCTGCTGGCTAGGTAAATACCATACCATAACCATAAAACCAACCCCAAAGTCAGCGTGCAGCTCTATAGAGTACAGACGGAGTTGCGCAAACTCCGTTCACTTCCTAGAGCTAGTCTAATGGCGGATCGCCTACATAGACTTATATTGAGAATGGGACACCTTCAGTGAAAACAATGCATTTCCAACTGCAGTAACAGCGCGTTTCACAGCGAGTTTCTGACCCCTCGATGTCGCACATCTACTAGATGGGGGGAAAAGTTAAATAAATAAATAAATAAATGCGAATGGTTCGGGATCATTAATATTCGTTCGCGTGGCGACCTTAGCGAGCGAATGGTTCGAATCCCGAGCTTCGGTATACAGCCTTACTGTATGTGAACCCACCAACCGTACCTAGTAAAGTAGTGAGTTGTGGCAACTTACCTTTCACTGCATTAAAGTAGGCCCTGACATCTTTGTATAACTTGCTTCCATCGACCTGTGTGGGGAAGAACAGAGAACATAGGTATAGATTAAATAACATAAGTTACTGTGGTCTGGGCTGCGACTAGTCAGTCCAGGCATCTAGGCTAAGGGTGTGTCAAGTGTTCGAGTCCTGAGCGGCCTTTGCTGCATGTCTTCCACCCATGTCTCTTTCGCTTTCCTTTATTGTGCCCTATCAATAAAGGCGAATGCCTTGCCTTCATTGTTTTTAGTGTCTCATGAAACCGTATGCAGTTTGTCAGAGCTGCATGGATTTGCTGAGCTTGCAGCTTGACCTCTAAAACCGAATGACAGTGTCATTGTCAGACTAAACATGGTTGTTTGAGAAGGGTTTGTTCTGTTTTTCTGAGTGTGAATGAGGCCAGGGCCAGGCAGATAAGAGCTTTTTAACATAATGTGACTTGTTGCTGATAACATGAACTAGGACCAGTGATTTCCAGGGAACCTCAGGGGTCCTTGGCAGGTGTCCAGATCAATGTATTAATTCCAATCATATGAGAGTGACAATTCAAACAATACTTTAGAATCCCTGCTATTAATCTATTTAATTTAACCCTGTCTTTCCAGATCGGAATAATTTGTAATATGGGTCCATGACCTAATAAAAGTAAGATATGTGTCCATTGCCAGCATTACACCTTACTTTAAAACCCTCATTATTTATCCATGTGCAGCCAAATGGCTACATTTGGTTTAGACAGCATGTTTACACAGATGCCAGGTTCACTGTTAGTGTTTACTTTGTATTTTTGAGGTGTTACATTGTTCTCTCTGCACTCTACTTGAGTGACCCATTTAGTATTTACGTCTTGTTTGCCTAGATAGAATTTCTGTTTACTCTGATCTGATCTCACACTTGTAAGCCGCTCGGGGTCTTGAGGCCCCTTTTCCACGGGGGTTGAACCAGTTTGGTTGTCCCCCCCCCCCAACTAATATTGAACCAGTTCAGAGTGCTGAAGGCCAAAAATGGTTCCCTGAAAGCACCAAGCTTCTAACTGAGAATCTAGTCCACTCCATACCATTCTAGAATTCAAGTTATTCTGGTGGAAAAGGGGCCTCTGTCTGCTAAATGCATACACTACATGTACATTGTAATTGTACTCACTGTGTATCACGGGATTTCACAATGATACATTATGAAAGGCTGTCAGATACCTGCTGTTTGTTGAGGTTGAGGAAACACTGTTCAAATTGTTCATCCTTGGTTTCCATAGTTTTTCCCAGTTTTTGGAGGACCTGTATGAGAGAGAACAGCAGATGTGAGAAGTCACACAATAAGACTGATGGTTTATTGAAGTGGGTTCCCAGGGGTAGTTGAAGGAGGTTCCAGGGCGTCCGTCCCCAGCATAAATGAGTTTAACCACTTGAATTCTATTTTATACTTCAGCTATTTGCAAACAGTAGATCTGCCAGCTCACACTGCATCACAATACACCATGAGCTTCTAGATCTGCTATGATCAAAGCATTTTAATCCTCACTCTATCAGTGGTTCTCAACATGGGGTCAGGCAGCCCCCCGAGGATCCTTGAGGGGGGTCCCACTAGTAGAAAGTCAATGACTGCTAAATCATCTTCACCATAATAGCATGTATTAGAAGCTATTTGAATAAAAGTACAAAGTGTACAGTAAATATGGCATGGATGAAGCTTGTTGTGTCTCTTAATAGCATGCAATTACTATTTGTGTATGGATAGATTTGTGCAAACACAAACACAGTGATTTGTTGGTAGAAGAATACAAACAGATAAACTGGACCACCCCTTTTCAATTAGTGTAGAACTCGGGCAACTAGATACACAGTAGATTTAGCAGTAGATGTTATCTTCATACCCACAGTAACAAAGTAAGACAGACAGACAGACAGGCACCCATGTACTTTTATTGCTACTAGTGTTCTTTGTCTTGTATGTCATGATACAGTATGTCTTCATGAATTAAATAGGCCTACATAGACCTCAACCTAAACAAGGCCTCATATCTTTTTTGCACACTATTAAAGTAGCCTATTCAGAATATTCAATGATCTATCATTGTGTCAGTGTCACCCCGTGTGTTTCCTCCTTGAAATGAAAACTGTTCCATGATTCTAGTGGATTTTCTTAAGCTACATGACAATATATCATATCAACCCTAGTAGTACAAACCAGTAAACCACAATCAGCGGCTGCAGTAGGTGCAGCTATGTTGACGGGAAGTCAAATGCAAAGTCAGGAAGTTGCAACATGTGTTATACTGTAGACTGTACAGTCAGAAAAAAATGGAAAAACATTGAACACAATGTTAAGCAGCTTGAGTGAGAGAGAGAGAGAGAGTGTGTGTGTGTGTGTGTGTGTGTGTGTGTGTGTGTGTGTGTGTGTGTGTGTGTGTGTGTGTGTTTTACTACAGACAGTGTGAGAGTCTGTGTGGATGAGAACTGTGAATAGTCACAAAACACAAACTTCCATTAGAAAACTGTGAGTGGACATCCCCATTAAGCATTTCTACAGTACTTGTTTACAAAAGAGGCCACCACTAATAATTTCATCAAGACATGTAGGCTATAGACGTATGTGCATATTCACTTCTGTATAGCCAAAAGCATGGATGTAAGAGGGAAAAGAAAAATATACAGAGAGGGCGGTGGGCGGGGGAAGATATGCATGCAAATTGCAAATGTAAGATAGTGTTGATCCGAGGTTAGTGCTGGTTGTGCCAGATTCCAAAACAGAACACTATAATCTGAGTTCCTATAAATTGAGTACAACTGAAACATCCCCTAATTATCCTAGAGGCGCATAACGGTGTTAAAGCTTATTGTTTGGGTTGTCATCATGATGATGATTACTGTTTTCGCCAGCCGATCCATGAAAGGCTTGAAGATCTGTTACTTTCGGAGTTTGAGGGACTTTTTTTATTTAAACAAAAGTACTTAAACTTACTTTCTCCTGTGCTCGATTCAGTGACTTCTGGAAGCGTTTGGCGAAGATCCCCGCTCCCTGCTGGAGGTTCTGCCCTGAGGTTCTGGTGTTGTTGTTCTCTGATGCCATGTCGTTACTTTTGTGTCCAGCCTATTGTTCTTTCTCTCTCTGATCTCTGCTCCTTCTTGTCCAAAGGATTCGCTGCTGTTTGATTCAATTCGGTAAAATTGAACTCACAAGGCGGACAGCTCGGGCAGGGGAGGGAGGGTGGAGCCACTGACTGGAGCGATGACACACGGGCGCACGCGCAAATACACACACACGCACACACACACACACACACGCACACGCACGCACGCACGCACACACACACACACACACGCACGCACGCACGCACGCACACACACACACACACACACACACACACACACACACACACACACACACTTTCAAAATAAAAGCTTCAATATAAGTACATGCTCAGCAGTGTGGTTTCATGTTATGGAGGGATCATGGACTGCCTGTAGGCCTACCGGTATAATTCGCCTGCACTGCAGACCACTTTTTATTTATTTATTATTTTGTAAAATTGTAAAATAGCAGATTTTGTAATATTCAATGTTTATAGGTGTTAAACTGGTGAAATGGACTTTTGTTTGTATAATGAACTAATTTTGCTGTGCCCCCCCTGGAGCCACCATAGAGTAATAAAATAGGAGCCACCCGTCTCAAGGACCACTGGGACCCCACATCAAGAAGCTGTCATAGTAACCATGAATAAGCGATGGTCTCAAAACATGGCTGAAACTCACGCACGAACCCACAACATGTGAACGTCTGGAATGCCAGTAGTCAGAGTAGTGTCATAAGCAGCACTCATCAGAATTCTGTTCATGTTGCAGCTTGTCAGAGAGCCGTGTTGCCTAATACTTACTATGATAATTACTAGATAGTTGCTAAATTACGTTTGTGATGTGTCACAGGTCTTCAACGGGGAGTGGGACCCCTAGGGGTGCATCCTCAGAGAGAGTTTTAGTTGGGCCGCAGCCTGCAAAACCTTTTTTGGCAATGCGAGTTGAGTGGTGACTTAATTTGAATAGCGACTAATTTTGGAGAAAGAAAATTGTCAACACTGAACAAGCAGTTGACACTTCCAGACAAGCTAATCAGAAGTAGGCCTAGGTGTGGAATAGGCAGACACTTGACACCACAGACAATTGAAACATCCATCCATCGATCTTCAACCACTTATACACAGGGGCGGAGAGAGCATTTTATAACTGGAGGGACAGATCAGGAGGAAGAATTCATAAGAAGGGAAGATATCCCCTCTAGTTTTGTGGTTTTTGATCAAAGTCAAAATACTGCTAACGCATGCTGCATTGTTTTTTCTTTTTTTCTCCTTCCACTTAAAGGTGGTGGGGACAATCCCCCCACTGCGCGCCTGCTTATCCTAGGGAAGTTGCTCTCCAAGTTCCCGAGAGATCTCCAGGTCCCAAGGCTAGTGAGTCGCAATCCCTCCATCACCTAATATATGCCCCCAATGACCTAAGAGATAACATACATATTCATACATATAACATATTGCATATAACAAAATGAAATAGCAGTAGTTATAGGTTATATTAATCAAGCTTGAGCCACTATAGCCTATTATACATTTTTCACAAACAATTTTACAGGTACAGCTCTGCTGCCAACTCACAACTCGCTTATTTGTGGCTGTCAGTGTCACTCATAATCTTTGACACACCTGACTTATATTTTGTTGATTTACAAGCACACAACACATCAAGCTGTAAGCTTGTAGATCTGTGCACAACTAAGTGTATATGACCTACAGTAAATCATCCAGAGCTGTAGCCTCAAACAATAAACCTAACCTCTAAATGCTCTGACACACTGAACACGCCAGAAGCTCACACCATCACACCCATTGCTTATAAAGGCTGCAAGCCACACTGGATGCAGCTAGGATTTCAACTCACCTTTACCAATTCCCAAAATATTTAACACGATTTCCAGGCCTACCGGTATATAAAAACCACACCCACATGAATTTAAGTGATGTCCATTAGTTGTCATCATGAACTAATTGTCATCGAGACCTGGCTTATATGTAATTTGCACCAAAATATTTCCCTATTTCCCTTTTTTGTACTGCACCTACAAAAGGTCAGTTCAATACATGGTTGCTGGTTGCTCCAGTGCCTCTTTCTTGCCTCTATAGAGTGGTATATGATCAACTAAACATGCAGGACTAGACTGAAATAATTTCTTTCCAAATTAAATGTGCACATACAACACATGTGTGTTCCTGTACCCACCTATCCTAGGCAGACTCATGGCATTTGATCATGTTATTATTTTCTTTTACTCCAACAACGTAAATAGACATTCACTCTAGAATGACTGACTGAGACTCACATTTGAGATGGTTTTGCTCACTATTGTTCCTGATTCAGTGAGATTGTTCTGTTCTCTTAAACATTCACTCATGTTAACTGATTCATTGCAACTTATGTATGAGTGTACAGACATCTGCGATTGATATGGGCACATTACCTATCCTGATTATGTTGACTCAACCAGACAATCCAAATCTGCTACATTTTCCTTGAGATTCTTTCTTTCTGTGTAAGTCTTTTTTGTTGATGGTTCCAGCTCCATAGTGTAGTGAAGATGCTATGATGATATTGATATAACAACAGTGTTCATTTTGTTGACTAGACTAAGGACTAAGTCGACTAAGGTTTTTTCAGGAGACAATATACTTGGACTAAGAGTCTAAGACTAAAAGTTGTGTTCAAATATTTTATGGAAAAAATGAACATAGACTAAAAAACTATGTTGGCTAAGGTTATTCAGAAATAGGATGATAACTCAATGAAGTGTTATCCGAAAGACTAAATTATTGTGAAAATATGAACACTCAACAGTGCATATTAGACAGAGTTGTGTGGCATGTGAGTTGCGTCACCATCAGCCGGAACAATGTTCTTGCTCCAACATGTCAGATCAGCACGCATTTCCAGGGAATTGTTTTTACTAAAAGTTGCTAAATTATATAACACACACTCCTTGTTTGTTTATTATTACATGTTGTTGTTTGTAAAAGTATCATATTTTAAAATATATTGTTTTCTAAAACACAACGGTTACGATCAGATATTTGTATTATATTTTAACCCCTGCCGCTGACATAAATAGATACCTTTTGCATTGACTATGTTGGTATAAGGTGTAGATGTAGATTCTGAACATTTATTTATTGTATATTGAAGATGTAGTTTCCTTGGCACAAAAATGGAAATAAAAAAACAAAACAAAAACGAAATACTTATATCATATACAGTATATACCATACATTTTTACCATGCAATAAATACATGAATAATCTGCTGATATCAGTGATCGGTCTCTTTGATTTTCACTTCTCCTCCACCTGGTTCTTCTTCTGTGATGGTGCGACTGCAATGAGTTGCCAGTTGTCCCATTGATCTGCTATCTCACCTGGTAGGCCGTTTACAAGAACTTCTCCAGAGCAGTAGGCTACATGGTCCAGTCCGCTCCTTGTGCAAAACAGGCGCTGTAAAATTATATTGTTTTAAGTAATATTAAATAATATATGTTCTCATAGTAATAATTGCCATAGTAGTGTAAGTAGAGTGTTGTACAGTAACAGATTCTCTACAGTTCATAAGTTCATTAGTATCATTAGTGAACCGAAAATACAGGCTACAGATAAGGACACTATTTGCATACAATTAAGAGAGATCTCATATATAGTATAGTATCTAAGATAAACAAGAGAAATTGTGTGTGTGTGTGTGTGTGTGTGTGTGTGTGTGTGTGTGTGTGTGTGTGTGTGTGTGTGTGTGTGTGTGTGTGTGTGTGTGTGTGTGTGTGTGTGTGTGTGTGTGTGTGTGTTTGTTTGTGTGAGAGACCAAAACATGACTATAGTACATACCAGTTCTGGTTTTCATTCCAATGGCCTGCTATTCCTTTTTATGCCAGGAGGTGGCAATGAAGTCAAAGGGTTACAATACGCTATTCCGAAGAGATATTATCAGGTGAAATTTTAAATAATATATTTTTTTAGTCCTGCCAGCTGGAGCTGCCAGTTTTTTTTTCCTGCCAGCTTGATGTAAATTTACTTTGCATATTTGGATTAAATACATATACTCGCCTAATAGCCTATCTCTACAAGAGAACTAAGGCAGGCCTAATATTTACATTAATCACTGCAGTTTACACCCGCTTGTAAGGGGACAAGCAGGCAATTCCCGTTTGTAGATCAGAATTATACGATTTTAAGTAATCTGAAGCATAGGTTATTGCTCTGAGCCGCTCTAAATCTGAACTTTAACACGCCTACTTTATTATTCATCACAGAATGGCCAGCAGGCGGAGATAAAATATATCGAGCGTTTCCTCAGCTCTGGACTGGAATCAGTTCACTTTTCCAGGTTGTAGAGATTATAACTGTTTATAACCGTAATAAAATGGTCTGTTGGTTGCACAACATCGGCTAATAGTAGACCAAGTATTTGGACTCTCGTAGAGAGGTGTTTGCGATTCTGACATGAGAGTAATCATGTCAAATAGGTAGGCTAATGTTGCACTTTCGGTTCTCAACTAGAACATGTTAATTACAATTTCCGGATACGATAGTATGCGGGCCGATATGAGAATGGGAAAAATACACCAGCAAATAGCAGAGAGTAGAGCTAGGTAGTAGTAGTAGAGTTACGCAAACGCCGTTCACTTCATGAGCAGGTCCAAAAGCGTACCCTAAAATAGCATAACAATAACAACATATACTTTACAAAGACTTTAGTCGTTACTGTACAGTATTTTAAAACGGTTGGCAGTGCACACATGCCCTTATTTGCGTCGCCATCGTTGAAAACAAGGTATTTCCAACTCCAGTTTGTCTCTATTTGGGCTGCAGGCACAGCGCACGAGCGATCAGTTTCTGACCCCTCAATGCCGCAACTCATGTACTGGCAAACGGGTGCTTCGGAAAGCCAGTGACGCAATGTTATGTTGGTTCCTCTCATAGGCTTTGCGCAAGCCGAAAAGGGCAGACCTACAAGCTCACACCCTGCGCCGAAGCGCCTAGTCGTGGTCTCGTAGATCTAAAACATTTTCGGCGCGTGGCCGTCACGTCAGCGGCGCGCAACCAAAGCAGCCCCAAGAAGTTCCCGAAGACGTAGTGAAAGACGCTTGGCGCCGCTCCACCGGCACGGTCACACGGGGACAAGACCTGAAGACTTCCAGACGTTTCTGTGGGTTGACCCGCGTTTACACGGAGCTATATATTAACGCGCTAGACTGGGCCCGTGTCAAACGGAGGGATTGGACCCGGTCACAACGCGTTTTCATCCCGGGCTTGATCCGTTCGCAACGCGGATATCATGCCTCCCATCGAGAAGGACTCGGGGAGGAATGAACTCAAACTCCGCATCCAGGAGCTCATAGACTCCAACCAGGTGATGGTGTTCAGTAAAAGCTACTGTCCGTATTGCGTGAAGGTACGTATGTTGGCTCGTTTTGTAATTTTATATAAGAAACGTTTTTTTTTTTTTTTTTTATTAAACGTCATTATTTCTCCCGCGAAACGGGCCGTGTCTATTTTCTGGGCTGCCTCCCTCCCTTCCGCAGTGTAAACCTGTGGAATAGTGTACTTCTGCTGTCCGGTGCTAACATCCGGCCCAGAGTCTGCCCCAGTATCCGGTTAAGTTTCCGAATACGATTGCACTGCGTTTTCGTATCCGCTGTAGAACCGGATATGCTAACTGCACAGTGGATTTGTCATAGAAACCCGGTCTAACGACCACAATACGTTGGGAACTGTGGATGAAGCATTAGTGTGTACTGTAGTCGTCGGATAACTGTATCGCTTGCCAAGGGAGAAAAAAGTTAATTTACAGGCGGACAAAGTTGCCCTCTGTGGATAAGCACTTCCATCTCTTGCTCTAAGGTGGAGTTGAAAGCTTGATAATAATTCTTATAATTATAAAACGTGCCAGACCGGTGAAGTCTGCCGCTGTTGCACACACATCGGTTGCCTATCGAAATCCGTTACTCCAAAGGTCGATGAAGCTCACCAATTAATACTTAACGAAATTGGCCGCTGCTAAAACTTGCTGCTGCTGTTACGCCACCAAAGTAACAGCAAAAATGTCTCACTTTGAATAGGACATATTTGTATGCCCTTGAGTCGATGGTTGATTATCGTCAATCAACTATGTGGAGGACCCCCTGAACCCCCTTGAGGAGAACCATTAGGTTCCCCAGACCCCATTTTGAGAACCAATGACTGCTCTAAATGACCATGCCTCATATCAAGCACAAAATACTCATATGTTATGCCCAGTCATTCACAGTTAACTTAATTTATTCTTTGACACATGGGTGAGATAATCTGATCTTAATCCAGTAGCAATGCTATATGGGCCTCAAAGTGTGCAGTACACCCGAGAAACTCCAGATACATAAAATAACAAATGTTTTATTGTCCAAATCTTTGAGCCATTGACCTCAGGGTTTAGATCTGCTAACAAACAATTTCATATATATATATATATATATATATATATATATATATATATATATATATATATATATATATATATATATATGAAAAGGTTGTTCTACTACAACACAGATATGTTTAACTAACTCTACTGTGGCTTTAATTCCAATTCTGCTTGCTTATCATTAGGTGGTCTGTTATGCCCCTAGATGTTTCAAATTCAACTGCAATTTCTATTTTTGTTTTATATTTGTGATGAAGAACTGAATTCACTGTCTTTACATCCAGGTGAAGGATCTATTCAAAGAGCTAAACGTCAAGTGTAATGTGGTGGAGTTGGATCATATTGGTAAGAACATTTATGTTGGTTACTAGGTGTTTGTCACAATGCAATATTATAATTTTTCTCCCTCGCGCACGCGCACACACACACACACACACACACACAAATTTGTACATTTTGGATTATAGCATCACTAGAGATTGACAGATTTATCGAACATAATACAGAATTCTAGGTCAGTATTGGTCGACACTTGCCTTATTGACCGTGGTATCCCAGCAAAAACGATTACAGTTGATAAATTTATATGATTTAATTTGTGCCCATTGAAATGTCGTCAAGAATGTGATTTCATTTGTCTTCCTCTCCCTCTAAAGGGTCAAAAAATGTTCTATTGCCCCAGCATTTAACAATTGATGCATGTAATGTATTCACATGTCATACTACAAATGCGTCATCATGTGCTGTATACGTAAAGACTGTAAGACAGTGATTGAATTCCTCACATAGCCTGAATGTTAATGTTTCACTACACAGCACATCTTCCTTTCCAATGGTGCAAATATGCTGAGTCATTCACTGTATACTGTATATAAGACACTGCAAAACACCCACTGAGCACAAGTGTCTAAAAGTGAAAGTATTTTAGGGGTCTAAACTTAGATTGGATGTTGATTAGGCGTCCAATCAACTTCTAATCTAAGATCACCCCCCCTCTTTAGATCTGTGCTCAGTGGGCATGTTCAAGGGTGATCTTTGATTGAATCCACATGTTCTGGTTTGAATCCATGTAGCTGATTTTAGAATAAACAGTTCTGGTTTGCAAGTATGGTGTTTGATGATGGTGTTTTTTTGTGTGTGTGTGTCCAGAGGATGGATCCAACTACCAGGAGCTGTTGGGGGAGATGACTGGTCAGAAAACAGTTCCTAGTGTTTTCATCAACAAGACACATCTTGGTGGATGTGACAAAACGATGAAGGTAATTATCTGTGGTCCATTCACAACTTATATCAGAGTTATCCGTGGATTAGTGGAGAAGATGCCTCAACTAGCCCAAGTATTTCATTGTTGTTAGAAACCTTGTACTTCCATATTTCAACATTTTGTTTTTACGTAAAATGAATGTCCTCCATTGTTGCGAAAGTGGCAAATCTACCAAGTTTACAACATGTTGACATCATGACTCTTTGTGTAGTTAAATGGAATATACTTTTCTATTTTTGAAAACTTAAACCAATGTGTGAGTTTTATAAGCATTGAAGAAATTTAAAGTTTTAACGAAGCTTGTGATTAAATAATGAATACAATAAAACAAAGAGGTTCAAGGCACTCTTTTGCAGTCAAATAAAATTCTCTTTGAATGCCTAATGCTTTTGCTGAGCTTAAGCTGTTTCTATAACGGCTTTTTACTTGTCTGTAACAGAGTGCCAAGCACCTGTTTTAGTTTGTAGTTTGTTTTAGTTTGTTTCTTTCTATTCAACGTGAATAATTAATACATTGGATCCATTGACACACAGGCTATTTTTCCCCCTCAAAAGTAAATGATTGGAATGTACAAGGTTTTCCACCGATAGCGATGAGTGTCTCCATCACCTGCTTCAGAGATGGGCAACTCTCTTTGATTCATGTTTTTCATTCATTATTAAGCCTTGTTCACACCAGTGATTTACAAAGCAACCAGTTTGACCCCAACCTGAATTGACCCGTTTGATAATGTTGAGATTAGAGGTGTATTTGTTACACAGTATATCTATTATGATATCTTGATCAAACATCTGAGCAATAGATGTATTGATCGAGAGCCTGCAATATCGACATGGCAATGAACAACATGAATTATCTGGTGTTCAGTGTTGACAAACGTACCTCTATTTAACGTTGTGAAAGCACGTTGCAATGCACTCATTGTTAGGATCTTTAGACATTTTATTTTAATTTAAAGACCTCTGTCAGCCTGAGAGTGTATTGTGCAACATGGTCATTATTGTTGAATAAACAATATGGTGGTCTCTGTATCGTGATGTATATCTATCGTGAGATTGCAAGCAATATCATCATTGTTTGAAATTGCAATTTTGTAAATCATTTGTGTAGACTGCTTTATGGTAGATGGATGTTGCGCATCTAAACTGGCTCCTCTGCATAATATCATATTGGATATTAGCCACAAGCCAATAACTTGTGGCACTCTGCCTATTGCCTCGACTCTAACTTGTCCACATTTCTACGACAGGCACACAAAGACGGTGTTCTGCAACAGATGCTGAATGGAGAACCGAGCGAGACGTACGACTATGACCTCATTGTCATTGGTGGTGGCTCTGGAGGCCTGGCCTGCTCAAAGGTGAGGGCTGATAACAAAGCTAACTGTTTGACCTCAACTATTCTAGTAGTGTGAGATCTGTATCATTATGGGTTACAATTATTACAATTATGAGATGTATAATGGACCTCATTGTAGCTAATGATTTTAATTCTATGTTTACTATTGAGTCTTTGTTTCTTTTAGGCTTTATAAACCAATATTGCAAAGGATGAATCACTTGCTAAGAAATTAATGACAACAGCAGTAGCAAAAGCCGTCAGTTTGTGGAACTGCCATTTCCACAGAAAATGAATTCATACAGATGAATGAAAACTATTATGACTTTGTTTTTCCAACAGGAAGCCGCTGCTCTAGGGAAGAAAGTGATGGTACTGGACTATGTGGTTCCCACACCCAGAGGAACAACCTGGGGTAATAAAAATAAACCAACAGCCACAAGTACCTTATAGCATAGCAAGGATTCCCAACCATTTTAATTTCAAATGGTCGCTTTTGAGCTGCCAGTACCTTTTTTGCCATGTAATTTAAGACAAGCTGGTGTGTTCCTCTTCCCAGTTCACAGCATCATATGTTAGCACAGAGCGACATGACTGCATTGAGCATGTTTCAACAGGAGAGAATGTCATGTCATGTTTGGTCATCCTGGCTGTGTGTGACCACCTTACCATACCTCAATTTTTACCATTTATCTTTTTCATCCAGCTAGATGTTAGATCCAGATTATGCAACATTTGTCATTGTTGGAAACTGAGACATGTGAAATGACATACTACTGTATATATACTAGTTTACCAGTTTGTTCTGGATGATGTTTTATTGCAATTTGTGTGTTTGTTGATAAGGTCTGGGAGGAACCTGTGTGAATGTGGGCTGTATCCCCAAGAAACTGATGCACCAGGCTGCCGTGCTAGGCACGTCTATGCAGGATGCACGCAAGTTCGGCTGGGAGTTTGAAGAGACGGGTAAGGGCATTGATTGCAGGCTGGTGTACTGCGCCAGTGTTTCTCAGCAACTACCATTTTCGGAATTTTCTTGTGTTGATTTTAATAGCAAAAGTTGACTTAATATATACAGTACACTTTATTTTTATGCAAATACAGTTGATTTTGTTGACAAATGTATTGATGCCATCATAATGCCATCAAGCTATGCTGAAAATAGCCAAGCTCGTAGATCCAAGCTTGTAGATTTGCCATTTTCAGAGTGCAATAGCTGATTGCAAAATCTCTTAGTCTAGTTTTTAGTGATTTTTATCTTGGCTTATTTTTTTTTTAGTTTGTTTCTGTCTGTGGAATAAAGGTAGTTGACAGTTGGAAATGGAAAAACACTCATTTCAAGGTCCACCCCAGTTTATGTATCAGTATAGAAATGTCTTTATTAATTGCTGTTTAGCTGCAAGAACAACATTGTATGTAGTTCCGTCATGATTTGTGCTGATTTATGTGTCATTCTTTTCTAGTGAAACATAACTGGGAGACAATGACAACAGCAATCAACAACTACATCGGCTCGCTCAACTGGGGCTACAGGGTTGCATTGAGAGACAAAAATGTTACCTATGACAATTCATATGGAGAATTTGTCGAGCCACACAAGATTAAGGTTTGTGCTTTCTGGCTGTAAAATGTCTTATAAAATGTGTTTTATAAATATTTTTTTCATGAGCTGGTCCAGTATGCATGTATTTAAGCAAGCTTTCGGTGTGAGATTTGCCACAGAGAGGTTCACGGCGTAGCTCAGTCACGTGACCATAACCTTTCCTTCTGTAAGCTTCCTTGCCCCAGTGGAATTTTGTGTTTATATTCAACTTCAGCCATTATCTCAATGGTATTCTGTGTTTTTTTTTATAGGCAGTTAATAAGCGAGGTAAGGAGAAATTTCACACGGCAGCCAAATTTGTCCTGGCTACTGGAGAGAGACCACGCTATCTGGGTATCCCTGGCGACAAGGAGTTCTGCATCACCAGGTTGGAACACAACACCATGCGTCATGGATCTGAAAAATATTTAAATCCCAATAGTGGCTGCAGCCATGTTCAATATTCATGAGGGTACAGTCTTTTTGTTTTTTTTCATCTGAGGGAAAGGCGGCCATCTAAAACATTTCTGCCTGCTTGTAGAAGCTTTGTTCGGCGCAGAGTATTTTTTAATTATGCTCCTCCTCCTCATGTCCAGTCCCTAAATCGTGCTCACCCTTTAATGAAGTGAGCACTTCATCCATTTTCAACCTTATCTTCATATAATTGGTCCTCACTCAATTTGTCCGCGTGCTCTGTGTTTTAGAGGAGAGCTGTGGACATTACAGACATCATTGGTTGTTGAATTCCAAGCTTTAGAATCCCAAAACGGCCCTAGTCCCTCTAAGGGCTTGGCCCAAAGCATGTATTCAATCAATCAATAAATACCCTATACTCTTTTAAAAGTGTCTCTTTTCACAACTTAAGGGATGTAATGAGATGAGTGCATCAAGTAAATGTAAGATTTGTTTTGCAATAGCCACATCTTGACCATGATCTCTTTGTCACCCACCAGTGATGACTTGTTCTCGTTGCCCTACTGTCCTGGGAAGACGCTGGTCATCGGGGCGTCCTACGTTGCCCTAGAGTGTGGTGGCTTCCTGGCCGGTATCGGCCTGGACGTGACTGTGATGGTGAGGTCCATTCTGCTGAGAGGCTTCGACCAGGACATGGCCAACCGCGCCGGGGAGCACATGGAGACGCACGGCGTGAAGTTCCTTCGCAAATATGTTCCTACCAAGGTGTGTTGACACAAGTTTTAGATGCTATGCCGTCAGTATGTCGAGGATCAAATTAACACGCGTAACATTAACTGTTAATGTTTGCGTGTGTTCAATAGATAGAGCAGTTGGAAGCAGGAACTCCAGGCAGACTGAAGGTAACTGCCCGTTCCACAGAGGGTGATGAAGTCATCGAGGGAGAGTACAACACTGTATGTATGAATTGAATGAATAATACTGTACCTTTAATGTGCTTGATGCATGAAATACAATAACAAAGTATATATATATTGGGGAAAATACTATGCTTACAACACTGTTTAAGTGAAATGCTATATCTTATGCCAATTTCCTTGTTTCACAGGTATTGATAGCTGTAGGACGAAATGCCTGCACAGACAAGATCGGCTTGGACAAGGCAGGGGTCAGAGTCAATCCCAAGTAAGTTCAATGTGTTGTCATACTTCCTTCTCTCACAATAACTGTATTGTCTCATGAAACATTGTCTTCTCATTATTTGTGTGCTGGTAAATGTAATTTGCTGCACTTGTGTGCTGGTTTAAGTTGTGAAACTTGTTGGTCACCCCCTTTTTTTCGATGCCAGATGTAGAAGCAGACATAATTTCATGCTGTTAAGTATGAAAAGTCTTCCTGCTTACTCACTCTTGGCTCCTCAGTGATGCTTTGATTTCAGACTCCATCTCAGCCCAAAGCACTTGTAACTTACAGCCAAACTCGTCAAAATGTCCCAAGAAGCAAGTGCCATTAAAGAATTATTTTGGTGTTCCACCACCACAATCTCCAAAGAGCCAAATTGAACCACCAGCTGTACCGCACAGAAAACGTGTATTTGCTGTAAGGTGGCTGCTGTGTGATGTCGCTCTAAATGAAACTAAGATGAACACAGTGAGATGTGGTGCAAGATATATGCCGTGAGCATCCAAATCTAGCCGATTAAAAATGACATGTTAATACAGGGACAAAGGATTTCAGTCACCCATCTTTTTGATAAGCATGAGAAAAGCAAAGGGCACGTTAACATAGTTGAAACAATAAATAATGATCGAAGTCACCTACTTGACGGGTGGAATGACAAAATCTAATAGAAAAGCATTCCGTGCAAAAAGTGTGTGTGTGTGTGTGTGTGTGTGTGTGTGTGTGTGTGTGTGTGTGTGTGTGTGTGTGTGTGTGTGTGTGTGTGTGTGTGTGTGTGTGTGTGTGTGTGTGTGTGTGTGTGTGTGTGTGTGTGTGTGTGTGTGTGTGTGTGTGTGTGTGTGTGTGTGTGTGTGTGTGTGTGTGTGTGTGTGTACCTATTTCGAACATGTTACCATGTCATTAATATACACCGTTAGAGGTGTTGTGTTGGTGTGCTTCCCCATTCTGTTTCCTAGAAATAGAGGTATGAAAAAAATAACATGGTGAAACACAACTTGGTGACATCAAGTTGTGTTTTACCATGTTAATGATTTTTCTTTTAGGACCTTTTTTCTGACTGTGTACAAATGGAACCGGTCCATTTGGACCTGGATGGCCATACGGGTGCATTTTTACCAAGTAACATCCCCAGGTGCTCCTCTGAGTACCAGACCAAAATACAGTAGTAGTGTGCACTGCAGACCTACTAATGTATGTGCTTGAATTGTAAGTATATTATAAATTCTGCTTAAATTGTAATTACAACTAATCTGTCTGCTTATAATGTATTGCAATGTTTTTACTTGATGTAAATCACTCTGGATTAAGTGGGATTAAGAGGGTGAAACATATATTACTGAGGGGGATGCAAGTTGAAACATCAGTCACCCCTGAAAAAGGATCAAACATGAAGACCCAGTTGAGTGCTCCAGTATTTTATTTGGGTATAGTCTAGTGCCCAAGCATCTTTCTTCTTATTCAGGATTTCCTTTTTGAGCACAGACCCCAGATACATTAAACCGGCTGAAGCTTGTTGGACTTCTCTCACCCTAAGCGATCTATTCTGAACACTAATGGCCTCTACTGTACCTTCCCCCTCTAGAGGTCACATGATTCAGTGGGGTGTGTGTGTCTGTACCTTTAAGACTGATCATACTAGTCATGGTGATTCAGCAGTATCTATGCATGGCCCAGTGCGAGTGTCTTTGTTTTACAGCATGTAAGATGAGTAAGGCCCTTTAGGTTGTTCTCCCACTCTGAATGACATTGCAAGTTTTACCACAAGTCACCTCATTGTTATTTTATTACATTATAATGGTCAAAGTTCATCATGAAACGCAGGTTTGAAAGGAAATGAAAATGATTTCATGATGAGTTTTCTTAAAGTATTTATGGTGTGTGTGTGTGTGTGTGTGTGTGTGTGTGTGTGTGTATATTTGCCTTGTATTGCTATTGTGTATTGAAACCTTAGTATTTGCCAGTTGCGCAGTGTGAGCAGCGTTAACAAGGCTCATGGAGTCATATGACTGTACTGTACTAGGATTTACACAGGTTGTCGGGGGGGGGGGGGGGGGACTTGTCATTTCTTTCCTTCACAATTTGACTTTTCTAACCAGTTTACACCCTATACCACCTATTACAGCCAGTAGATGTCTATTTTCAGAGGTTTTCACCAGAATAGTTACAGATCTAGGTGCTGGTGTTTAAGTATTTAAATGTGTATTGCTCATTGGCACCACCTGCCAATAGTCATGTGTTGTACATTTTGTTTGCCCAGATAAACATTGATTAATATTTTTTTTTTCCTAATTTGAGTGACTCCAAGAATACTACCTGGACTAAAGCCAAGTTAGTTTTGTATCTCTATCGTTCGTTCCTTGTTGAGACTACAGTAATAATCCTCCCTTATGATTAACCATCATTACTAATTGTGTTGAACGTTTCTTGCTCAATTTATTTTACCAAGGTTTTAGTTTTAAAACATGAAACCTAGCATCCCTATTCAGGTGGCGACCATTCACCCATTAAACATTCAACTTGTAGATCAGCTGGTGGGAGCCAGCCAGTCCAATCAATTAAGTATACACAGTATAGGGTTTAGGGGGGTTATCAAACGGCCTGACCGTATCGTTATATGATACTGATACTGTACATCACATGGTCTCAGTGAAGACACTCCGCTCGTACTTGTTTCACACGTGTTGCTGGTTAGCTTGCAACAGTTCTGACATTTTCCATTGTAGTGGCTAAATGTGTCATTTAAAACAATTTTGTTGAATTTCTTCATGTCTTAGTTATATTGGAATTGAGTTGACGTTTATATATTTCCTTCAAGAGGTAACTGTTGCGCAATATCATTCTCGAGCCTCGCCAGGCACTGAGCTACAGTACTATGTCCCCACTGAGCTGATTGAAACCCTGGATGAAATTTCATGCTCACAGTCTGAAAAACCTATGGCACAGACATGCAGATGCAGGTGAGAGGATTCTGTCTGTCTGAGGCGATTACATAGGGACAGTCAATACTGTAGGAGTACCTTTTTATCAGTAGCACGTAACTACCAGATCATGGGCCCCGGTGCAAGAATATTTTGTAGGCCCCCATCCACTCCATAATCAAGCAACTTTGCACATGCATGCACGTGCACACACACACACGCACACGGCAGCCATAAAAAAATATGTTCTAGACTAAGCCATAAGCACCAGAGTTGGTGCTACTCTGTCTATACTCTAAGGCACTATAGTGGCAATATTTACGCCAGTGCTTTTTATAAATGTGGCTGGGGATTGTATGTATAACATGACAGTGGTTTTCAACCTTTTTGATACCAGGTGCCTACTATTTATTTGAGCCCCACGGACTCCAAAAAAGATTTACTTTGCTTCCGTCCACAATTCCACGTTGGAGTTCAGAAACAAAACGGGCAAACATACAGATAAAAAATGACCATAAATCTTCTTCATTCTCTAGTTGTGTAGACTTGGGCTAATTCATACGAGATATATACAGTATATATATATATATATATATATATATATATATATATATATATATATATATATATATATATATATATATATATATATCATCTGAGAGTGTAACTCAAAGAGTTACATCTGGTTAAGAAACTTTCCATCATTTAGCTGGGGACCACCTGGAACCCTCTCAAGGACCACTGGGGGTCCCCAGACCACCGGTTGAAAACCACTGACATGTGAAATGAAATGCGCCCCAGGCCTGCCAGGTGGTCTCATCGTAAAATGTATTTGATCTTTTTGTAAGTGGGTAATCAAAATGATTCTTTCAAGGAATGGAAAAGTCCCCGTCAACGACGAGGAGCAGACCAATGTGCCTCACATCTATGCCATTGGTGACATCCTGGAGGGGAAGTGGGAGCTGACGCCTGTGGCCATCCAAGCCGGCAGGCTGCTGGCACGACGCCTGTATGCCGGCTCAAACCTAAAGGTACACAATGCTGTGCTTTTTAGTTATTAAATCCGGTTATCAAATGTTCTGAGATTCAGTTCTTCCTCTAGTTTAGTTTGTTGTTTTTGATAATTATGAATTGTCGTATTATAATTGCAAATAATCACTCACTGTGAGGCTTTTCGGCTTTGCGATAGTGTGGCTAATGTAACACGTGTGAAATACCCTTTGTGAAATCCCCTTAACACCGTTGCATCTAAGTGCCATTTTGAAATCACTGCGGTCGATCTTGCAATCATATGTTGATCTTGCCATCAGATTTTTGCAATGTATTGTGCAGCTATACTGCTTTGTGTTGTGAAATAATGACTTTATAATGCTTTTTGAAGGTCTGAGTTTTGAGTTGCTGCTTCTTTCCTTCTAAAGAATGACTGAAGGATTTTTTTTTTTACGTTTTGACCACAATCAGATAAGAGTACCCCTCACATGGGTGTATTTTTTTGTTACTTTTTTGTTTTTTGGAATCCATTAAGGATACAATTTAGATTTAATCAAGATTAATTACTTTTTTGGAATCCATTAAAGATACAATTTAGATTTAATCAAGATTAATTGTTTTTCTTTATCTAATAGTACTATAGGTTCTTTATTATATGCATGTAAATTCTTCTGGATACGACCACTACATGGCATAAATTTCAAGTATGAATGTCATGGTGCCGGAGGGGGCAGGTGTCGGAGGAGTCCGTCTTGCAATGAGAGACAAACGTATTCTCCCAGACTGGAAGTTTGGCATTGAAACTCTAACCCTGGTGTCTTGTCTTCTGTCCTGCAGTGTGACTATGTCAACGTCCCTACCACAGTGTTCACACCAATGGAATACGGCTCCTGTGGCCTTTCAGAGGAGAAGGCAGTCGAACTGTATGGTCAGGAGAACATTGAGGTGAGATGCATGTGCCCACGTATATACACACAAACACACTCATCACAGGTTCACCTTACAGTGATTTAAATGCTCCTTGTGCTTGTCAACTGTAGTTTGTCAAATTTAATTAAAAGCAATTGGATATGGGGCGTTCATAAGTCGACCTTGAGTTCAGAGATAATTTTAACTATTTAAAAGTACCTGGTGGTATTGGCCATCAAATATTTAACTCTCAATTTCTCTTCAACCATATAGTAGCCATCACCTTCCAAACTCAGATAAAATATTGCAATTCTTAATGCCACGGTATTGTCATGGTCCATATACTTTACAAATTGTTTTCAAATGTTGTAGTATAATAAAAGCAGGAAAATGCAATATATAAATGTATATAGAATCGCAGCACAATTAAGAATTGCAACATAAATTGATTCAGAACACTAAATATTTATCATTTTGTATCAATATCAACCCTAGTGAAGTTTACAGTCGCATAAAGTGTGTGCAATAAAACATAAAAACTCACAATGGTAGAGCGATAGAAATGTAGTTGTCCTGTGGGATACTGGTTCGAATCCTGTGACATAAGGGCCTTTTGGATAAAAATGATTTTTTCTTTGTTTGTGCAGGTGTTCCACAGTCTATTCTGGCCCCTGGAGTTCACTGTTCCGAACAGAGACAATAACACATGCTACTCCAAGATCATCTGCAATAAGCTGGACAATGTAAGATGTTCTTATTTACGTTTTCATGTCATGAACACTCATTTGGCTTCAACTATATCTGAAAGCACTTTGTGCCAGGGACCCTGTATATGTTATGTGTTGTATTTTTAGTTTTTAAACTGTCATCCTTTATCAGGATCGAGTTATCGGATTCCACTACTTGGGTCCAAATGCTGGGGAAGTAACACAGGGTTTTGGTGCTGCCATGAAATGTGGTGCGACCAAAGAGCAACTGGACAACACCATTGGTATCCACCCCACCTGCGCTGAGGTAAGAGTAACATGATATAACCAAGTTCTGAGTACTGTATTTTCCGGACTATAAGGCGCACTTTAATTTTCTCAAAAAACAAAAGTGTGCCTTATAATCCAGTGCGCCTTATATATGGATCGTTGACTGCAGTAGCTTCTATTCTATGTCGACTGCAGCAGCTTCTATTCTGTGCACCTTATAATCCGGTGCACCTTATATATGAAAACAGTTCTAAAATAGGCCATTCATTGAAGGTGCGCCTTATAATCCGGTTCGCCTTATAGTCCAGAAAATACGGCATATGTGGCATTTTTTTATTTTATCACACACCAACCATCTCTCACCCCTCAGAAGGCATACAATACAGCTCTGTGGCCTGCCTGATCAATACTTATTTAGCTAGCTATATATAGTTGCAGTTTCTGAATGAATGTTTTTGTTCTCTGTAGATCTTCACCACTCTGGATGTCACCAAGAGCTCGGGTGGAGATATCAAACAGTCTGGCTGCTGAGGTTAAACCCTGCTCGTTTAGCCAAGGCTGTCCTCACCTTTTAAAATCAATGTACATCTTTCCCTCTTAGAACTCTCTTAGTTCTCTAAGCTGCTCCCTTGCTCACAATGACACACACCAGGTGTTTCTCAGGAAAAAAAAACCTAATGGCATGAAACCAACTCATTTGACTTCGGGTCAATCTTTGTACAGTATGTCCAATGAGCCATAACGTCCTGCGAGAGGTCACTGTTGAGCTGAGAGTGAGGAGGGGACCTGGAGACCATGCTGTGTGTCTCTGGTTGATGTGAGGACAGCCTACTAAACAAGCGGGGTTACTCTGCTAAGCCTTCTGGGTAAGCTCCAGCGTGTCTTTTCCTGGGGAGCACTGTGCTTTGTCACATGCTGCTTTTTATGACGTCCCCACCTTGAAACCCATTAACTGGATGGGTGAGGATCGATGTCCCCTTGCTGAAGCACTGGAGTTTGTCCTTTAAAAAAAAAAAATCCCTTCGTCCAACTCATGACTTCTCACCATCACGCTGCATACCCCCATTCAGCAGCTTCCACATTTGCCCTGTGCTGAACTGTAGTCATAGGATTTCTGAAGTGTCATACCCTTTTTTCTGTTCCAGTTAACTTTCCCAAAGCTTTGTTTGATTGTGCCGACAGCAGGTTTGAACCAGAAACGCATACCAAAATACCTTCGCGTTTCCAGTTCAAATCTCCTGCTGGGCCCATCAAGCCAGAGGGAAATGAACAGAAACAGGAAAATGTGCGTCACATTCTGTAAACCTACAGTCTATGAATACTGCAAGGATGTACGCTATGTATGATGTAAAAATTGGCACTTAACCAGGATTTGAATGGATGTACACAATCCTGTCCACAGTACACATAACACAAACATGAGGCTTTATACTTTAGTGTTAATGTTTCTTCTGTCTACCATTCCAAATGTTTTATTTCTCTTCATAAAATGTTTGAGTTTTGTACAGAGATATTATCAAGATTTCTGCAGGGTGATATTATTGTCAACATCTTGTTATATTTTAGTGTCACAATCTTGTCAGCTACTTTGCAAAATTACATTTGGACTTTTGGACTTGAAAACACTTACGCACAACAACATCCACCCAAAACATCAATGCTACTTTTACCACTAGTACCATCCCAATTTCAAACCTCTGGCTGGTGTGTGCTGCTTAAGAATATAATTCTATCCAACCAGAGCTAAACTGAAAATATTTACAATGTAATGTGCTTGATGTTCCTTGTCTAAAGAAAATGAGTTTTCATACGCTTCGAGTCAAGATTGAAATTATCACTTTATTTTATCTTGTCGTTTGCCTCTTCATTGCTTGTATGTAAGTATATGTATGAATTCTCCTAGAGGCCAGTATTTTATTCTACTGACCCTGGTCAAATGTATAAACGACTGTTTCTCTGGTATCTTTGTTGGAGACAGATTTCTGTGATGACTTAATTAAAAAATATGTATTCACCTGAGAAAATTGCTTTCCCTTAATCTTAATCTTTAACCATTATCGTGTTTTAAGCATTTGAGACGAAGACAAAAAAAGTTTGAAGCTGACCTTGTCCTTTCAGCATTTAAAGGCACAGTGCTGGTGTAGGCAAGTGGTTGAGGTCAGACGAGTGTTTGAACACAAGGCTTGTGTTGCCTACACAAGCCCTCTGTAGGCAACCCGGCCTGGCAGGGACATGTGATCTGTGGGCCATATTTTTCTAGTTGTGCCAAATTGGTCTTCTACAGGACAATGTTCATAGGTCATAGTTTTATTTTTCTTTATTTTATATTCATTTAATAATTTGATTATCTCATATTCAATAATAAAATATGTTATATGCCTGTATTAATCAAACAAGCAGGCTTCTACAGAACGCTGTCATTGTCAGTCTTCATGCAGATCCTGTGGCCTGTTACATAAGAGCTTATGAGTGGGCTATTTTTGAGGGGGTATTTTCCACTCAAGCCCACACGGGTGTTGTGGTTCAAAAGGAAAAACAAAAAACTACAGACAGACCACCTGGTTTGGACTGATTAGAAGTGCATGTCCGTGAGACCATTATTCAGCTGATGTAAGAGGCAGACAGCATCAAGGGTGTCGGGTTGGGGTGTGAAGCCTTTGCTTTTAAAAACGTGACCCTCGCTTCTCGTCACCTGACAAGTTGCCACGACAACTCTGGCTTTGATTACTCTTAATTGCATGTGATTGTGATTCATTCAAGGACATATGAGAGACGAGCAAATTGATTGAGACAACAGGATGATGAGTCATCCCTGGTACAGTAGCCTACATTTAAAGATTCAATCTAATTAAATGTTTAGTAAGTTTTAGTAAGTAAAATGGGCCACAGTCAGACGGACTTGACTGAACCCTGGGGCCAGAGATATGTCTGCGTTTACTTTAGGAGAGAACTGTTCTCAACTGCCTTGGCCAATATGACTCCAAGGAACCATTTAGCACCTGCAAAAATCTTTCCTAAATTACATGCATGCATAGCAAAATCACCCCTGTGTGAAGTGAACTGTTGAACCTTACCATGTGGAACCCCACATGGTGTCCCTACAACATTAACTTTGGAAAGGAGTCAAACAAATTGAAATGCCTGGGCTGAGCTCCCCCTCTTCTTGTCAGGGTCGGGAGTCTTCAGTTAATATGATTATTTTGAGAGGTCAGCCTGAAAATGTTGAACACCACTGGTAGGGTGATCAACACAAGTCAAGATTCCCAGGAATATTCTTAACACTACATAATTTTGTTTTGTCTACTATATAGGAATCCTTTATCTTTGAACTTAATCTACCAGAACTGGTTGACTTGATGGGTAGGCCTACATTGTTCCTTTTAATAGGAGTTTATTTTGGCTCAATCTGTTTCAGTTTCACAATTACTTGCTATCTGTGCACATAGCTTATCAACACTGCCCTAGTTATATTGCTGATTTCCATGTGATATGTCCACCAGATTCCAATTTAATTAGGCCTACCTGATATTTGTCCAGTTTTCTTTACGGTTGGACTAACATCATTACAACATATAAAAAGGAACTAGGCCTACCATCACACATATCATCATACTCCTAATTATTAATCTCTATAGATGTTTGTGTTGTCATCTATTGTCCTGCATACAAATTGTAATGTAGGCATTCTGTAGTCATGTTAGAATTGTGCTAAAAACAAACTTGATCAACATTTTGCACAGTCATCTTTGTGCCTTCCCTGAATTCTAAAAACCTCGTTATTATCCCAACATTCTGCCAAGTCATCATTACATTGCCAATGATGATGTTTCATTTATTTGTCTTACACATATAAGGTTCAACCAGAGTTCAACTAGCTGGTGTGGTGGTTCAAACGTGAACAAAGCCGCCACCTGGTGGACAATCTGTGTACTGCATAAAGCTGCATTCGCTGTTTTATGAAAGGATGAAGGTTTATAATTGTACCGATGCAACATTTATAGGCCGGGCCCCGGCCGGTTGTATGCATTTATTTTGCATATTTTTTTTAAAAAAAACGCCTTTTCATTATTCCTTCTTTCCGTTTCCTCCATCTTCCCCAATTATTGACTTTCTGGGTGTGCATTTTCTTTGACTAGGAAACAAAATATTTTCTAAACATAGAAACAGGCTGCATGGAAAGCTATGACAAAATCAACAAATGGTAGCCTAAATGTAGCCTATGTCTGTTGTTGGGACAGAGTGGACTAAATAGGCCTACAATAATGGGCTTAAAAACCTACATGTACATGTATGATTTTAAGTAGGCCTATTTACTGAGCTTGTTTTGAGTTTGTTCCCCATAAATGCCAATCCCAGTGAAGTTGGGATGTTGTGCAAAATGTAGATAAAAACCGAATACAATGATTCACAAATCCTTATGAAACATATTATCAATTGGACATTTTTTTTATTTGAATTTGATCCCTGAAACATGTTCCAATAAAGTTGTCAAGTCTTTAATTCAAGTGTTGAAGCTTTGTAGGTGGAATTTCCCATCCTTTCTTGATGTACGACTTAAGTCCAGATCAGTGTAGTACCCGTACTCTTTTACTATAAAGTTTCACTGTTCTAACTTGTAACACATTCAGAATGTTTGGCTTGGCATTGTTCTGCTGAAATAAGCAGGGACGTCCCTGAAAATGACATTACTGGTATGGCATCATGTGTTGCTGACTTGCTCCAAACCCTGGCTGTACCTTTCATTATTGATGGTATGGCCGGCACGGATTGACATCCATGCCAAGGGCACTAACCCCTATACCTTAACAGTGCTGGCTTTTAAACTTTGCGCTGAGTAACAATCTGGATAGTCTTTTGCCAGAGGACATCACGTCCATGATTTCCCACCAAAAAATGAAATGTGGATTCATCAGAGCAGACTTTTCCACTTTGCTTCTGACCATTTCAAATTGGCTTGGGCCCAGAGAACGCGGCAGTGTTTCTGGTTATTTTTGATGCATGGCTTTCGCTGTGCAGGGTAGAGTTTTAACTTTGAATTGTAGATGTAGTGACAAATTGACCATTGTTAATTGATAATGGGTGCAATTCCCGATCGCCAGGTATGGTGTAAGACCTCTCATTGGCTGCATGGCAGCAAATCAGGTTTGGGGCCATGCTCATTGGTTGCATGGCAGCAAATCAGGTCTGGGCCCTTGAAGTAGGCCTGAAAGCCTATACCACCAGGCCTGGGCCTGGGCTTACCAAAATAGTTATCCATAATAATTAAAACCAGTCATCAAGAGCTTCAACTCAAGATGAACAAAGCAGGGGAGTACAGTAACATTTTTAATTGGGGGGTAAGTTTTTTTTTTTTTTTTACCTTTTAACTTGCAGGTTTTAATTATTCTGGGTAATTATGGGTAAGCTCAGGCCCCAGCCCCCAGGGCTGATGGTATAGGCTTTCGGCCTACCCCAAGGCCCCAGACCTGATTTGCTGCCATGCAGCCAATGAGAAGACTTACACCATACCTGGCTACACCACAGCGATTGAGAATTGCACCCATTGGCTTTCTGAAGTATTCAGAGTCCATCCATTAATATTCCTTACACCAGGGGTGGGCAATTATTTCTCCCAATGGGCCAAATAAGATACAGAAAATATTGTGGAGGGCTGGCCTAAAAGGCTATTTTGTGTAATATTAATTTAATTTCTATATAAACGTAGCACCGTATTCTGCTCCGGTTATAAGACCACCCTCATTTGTGGAAAAAGAAAATTGAATAGTATAGCCCCCCGGAATTAATACGGCCCCATTTTTAAGATAATTCCATTAGGAAAAAACAGTCTTATATTCAGGCCAATGGGGTCAATGGCAAGACTATTTATATGCAATGAAAAAGTGAGGTTGTATCAAAAATCAGCCAAAGGGCCAAATTTGCCTCCCAGGCTGCATGATGCCCAGGTGTGCCTTACTTACACAATGATGTTGGTTTTTAATGCAGTGCCACCTGAGGGATCAAATGTCACAAGCATTCAGTGTTACGGCCTTGCTGTTATGGACTGTAGGGGAATCTCTAAATTTCTTGCAATTGAACATTGAGAATCATTGTTCTAAAACGGCTTTCTCAGAGAATTGTTCACACAGTGGTTGACCTCTCCCCATCTTTGTGACTGAGATGACTGGGATGCTTCTGTTATATCAATCACAACATTCACCTATTTTGAATTAACCTGTTCACCTGTGGAATCTTCTAATTAGGTGTAATCTGTGCATTCATCAATTTTCCCAACTTTGTCCCAACTTTTTTGAAACATGTTGCAGCCATCAAATTCAAAATGAGAAAATATTTTCACAAAACAATGAAGTTTCTAAGATTGAACCTTACATACTGTATCTGGTCTGAATATAGGCTGAAGATGATTTGCTAATCATTGAATTCTGTTTTTACTTACATTTCACACAACGTCCCAACTTCAATGGAATTGGGGTTTGTAATTGACCACTCAGCCTAGAGAAGTAACACCAAATGTTTGGTATTAAATTGTAATAGCAAAGTTTAATACATCTTGTGTAAATAAGGGGAAGTGTAATGCAATGTGCAATATAGAGCAAAAGTCAATATGACATATGGAGCAAGACCTATGCTGTCTATCAGCAGAAGTTGCAAGATTTGTGGAAGTACCACCAGATCCAAGGTAAATACATCTTACGGACGTTCAGACGACACTTCCGCTGATAGATTCTCTGCCTTGTAGGTTGTGCCACGAATTTGCAGATGAGTAAGCTTGGGGACCGAGGCTAGCTATATGACGGCTACATAGGAAGGATTATGAAATGAAGGGCCCCTGGGCCGCCACCAGCCAAAGGGCCCCCTACACCGGAGGATTTTTCTGCTCGGCACGGCGGCATGATGGTTTAGGACTTTTGGGGCTATTTTAGTGACAAAATTAGTAAACCCATTCTTAATAAGGACCGTATGCACCACTATTATTCACTTTTACCCCTTTTTTGGGTGGGACTTGAGCTTGAGCTTCTTAGCGATCACGCGGAGACTCAAGCTCATGCCCCTAGCTCAGGGGCCCCTGGGCCTGGGCCCAACGTGCCCGTTGGATAATCCTTCCCTGGGTGGCTATTCCAGTAGGCCTGATGTTTAAGATTGAATACTTAACATTCAACTGTTGAAGGGCACTGTGGCCCGGCCCTCACTCATAGTCACAGCTAAAATGTCACTGGGTTCGATTCCCGCTGTGGATGCAGTGTGTTCTGAGGGGTTAGGTAGCCTAAAAAAGAACATGCAGTGATCCTGTTCTGACTTGGATCCGTGGAGGTACGTTTGCACATCATTCCTTGTAGGCTACGCATGCTGTTTCCTATATAAGTCGGTAAAATAATGAAAACCCATTTCTATATTGTAGTTTTTGCCAATTATTTTGGAACCCACAGGTTGAGAATAACTGTATCACATGTAAGTCTATGCAGAATAGGCCTAGACCAGATTTTGGTTTGACACTAGGGTGTGCTAAAAGCCATCAGTATCGTATACGTGTAGTCTGTGCTATGCCAAGCTGAAGGTTGTAAAGAGTTGAGGGGGAAAAAAACATTTGGAAATACAAGCCCCCTCTTTTTAACTGACTGCTGCTGGTTCATTGACCTACACAGACAAGTGTACAAGTGCAACCAAATGGACCTTTAAACAGTCATTCTTACCACTCTGACCCTGGATTGTACAGTCAGTCTATTTCTACATTGCGGACTGAGGATTATAATTATTGTTGTTGTTTTATTTGGATTTCCCTTTGGGAGTTTCTTACCATGGGCCAGACATGTAATGATAGGCTTGTCAAAGTTAGACCAAAGGTCAGCAGCCGTTCGAAGCAGAAACAGATTTTGTCACATCCTGCTAACATGTGGATTTAAATGTAGGATTTCTGAGCTTCTAGGATGAGGAGATCTAAAGTGACTCGGCTCATGGTTGCGTCCATGGTGTGTGTGGGATGTTTGGTCATGATCATCTATTTCCACATCGATTTGACAGCAGGTGGGTTAACTTTAAATAAAAATCATCATTGTTTTGAGAGGTTAGATGTCATCTACTCAGGCTGAATTGTATCACAATAATAGTTAACTAACTAATAACAATAGCAATGGAGTGATATTGTGTGTGTGTGTGTGTGTGTGTGTGTGTGTGTGTGAGCGTGCGTGCGTGCGTACGTGCGTGCACGTGTTTTCCCTGCAACGTGGAGGAAGGCAGGGGGGAGCCGTAGGCTACATGCAGCATAATGGCTTCATTCAGCATGAGGCTTGTAGTTCATACCGTACTACCATGACAAATGTAAAGCTTCTCAAAATTTAACCTTGTAAATTACATTTAAGCTAGTGTGTGGTGTGACACTCTGCACATGCACAACTTGCACCTATTTAAAAAAAAAAACATAGGTCACTGGAGTCCCATTCTCAATCTCAGATGCACATTAAGTGGAAAGAAAGAAAGAAAGAGAAAGAAAGAAAGAAAGAAAGAAAGAAAGAAAGAAAGAAAGAAAGAAAGAAAGAAAGAAAGAAAAGCATATTCTACCATTATAATCCCATAGATCTGCTATTTACGGCAAAGATATTTGGTTGAGGGTCTTGTATAGAGAAAGAACCCCATCAACAACTAACTTTGTGTTACAGTATAGTCCTTGTTTCCCAAAGAGCGGGTCAAGGGTCAGGGACCCATATGTGCATTGCTTGAGCAATGCACATATGAGCTTTACCCTTTATGTTTGGTTTCCTACAATGTGTTTTTTTGCTGATCTACTGTAGTGTACATGCTTGTAACTTGACTTTAGATTGACTAGTTTCACTAGTTTAGCTTTTGGTTGTTGAGCTATAAAACATTTGGGAACCACTGCTGAAAGCTATAGCATACTATACCCACAGACAGTCAAACCTTCTGCCACTGTGCCACACATATAATAGCTTCATTCATCCATGACCATGTTATAGCTGCAGTCTTCAAGCTCCATGACACACATTCTGCTGCATAGTAAACTCACACTCTGTGGGTCTCAAATGACTCAGTTTACATTCTTTTAAATAGAGTGTTTATTACGGTATTTCCAACAATTAGTGTTTATTATTGCTCCTTCTACAATTAAAGGAGCATTCAGTTTGGGTGATTTGGAAAACCATTCGGTCCCCCTGGTAACAAGGTGTGCACATTTACACTCTCACTGGGGAAAGGGAGGAAATCCTCATGGTCACCACACTCGATAGTATAGGGGGATTACCTCACCATTTCAATTAGTGAAATCACTTACTATACCTACAGTAATTAGACTGGGCTGTAGGAAAGTTTAGAACAAGGATGTTGGTTGTTTTTATGAAAGTGCTTTTTTCTATTAATATTTTATTAGAGAACTTTACATTACATTGGTTCAATATTTGTTTGTGTTACACTTGAAGAGTTGTATGCTAAAAAAAATAAAGCTAGGTGATTTCTCATGGACAACAATAGGTATGCTTTTCTTCTTCTTGAAGCAACAAAACCATGATTCCCGGGGTTTCCTGTCTCCTTGTAGTGTTGGAGCCAGCAAGAGATAGAGGCAGCAGTCACAAATCCAGGAGGAGTCCACTACAGACCCTGTATGATGCTCATCATCAGGTCAGTCTCCTGTAGACCAGCATCTCTCTCAAACATATATCCCATTATTTGATGTTTGGCTAGCTGCAGACCACCATCAGTAAAGATTGCTTCCTGGGGAATTAATTCAGGAGTCAGCAGTATAAACACACAATAACCCTAACCCTGATTACAACCTTACAGAATAAATTGGCTTAAGGGTGGAGCAAGTCATGAACTAATTCAGCTACAATACCCCCAAATATGAAGTTGTCTGACCTTCACTTCCTCAGGAGCGAACAAATCAGCTAACTCCTAATTCTGCCTGTTAAATCCCCTTTCTTAATGTCTATAGGCAGAATCGGCAGTACAAGATATTCACAAAGGTCGGAGGGAGTCGTTGGGGGAAGCGTGCCGTGCGTACACACGTAAGCGCCACATCCTTCTTCCTGAGGACCTGAAGCACATCATAGTGGATGACCAGCATGGGTTGTTGTACTGTTACGTACCGAAGGTGGCTTGCACCAACTGGAAACGTGTCCTCATGGTGCTGTCGACCGGTGATTCTGCGCCCCACCGAGACCCGTTGGACATCCCTGCAAATGAGGCCCACGTCACAGGGAACCTCCGCACGCTGTCCGAATACTCAACCACTCAGATCAACCAGCGCCTGCACTCCTACTTAAAGTTTGTGTTTGTGCGTGACCCCTTTGAGCGCCTGGTGTCAGCGTACCGGAACAAGTTCACACAGAGCTACAGCACAGCGTTTCACAAGCGATACGGTACAAAGATAATCCAACGGCACAGAATACACCCGCAGCCAGAAGCCCTGGAGAGGGGCGACAGTGTTACCTTTGAGGAGTTTGTTTACTATCTGGTGGACCCGGCTACGCAGCGCGAAGAGCCCTTCAATGAGCACTGGGAGAGGGTATGTGAGGAAAATATTTGATGCTGACATTACTTTGCATCTTTGTTTGCAATGAGTCGATTTAAACTTTTTCTCTGGGGCATACTAACCTGGCTAAAGCCAGACCGAATCAGCAGCTGGCAAAAAAATGCCTGTCAGCAGATTGGTCTGGAATAGCTCAGTTGTACACCCATTTCCTACTCTAGAAAATTGGGGTGGCCATTCAGGACACAGTATTTAAATATGTTTGCATACTCTATCCTCATTGGCCAACCCAATTTTCTTGAGTAGGAAATGAGTAGGGCGTAACGGCCGAAATGAGTTTTCTCCGGCGGGTGGCTGGAATCTCCCTTAGAGATAGGGTGAGAAGTTCAGTCACTCGGGAGAGATTCGGAGTAGAGCTGCTCCTTCACCTTTCCAGGCGAAGGAGCAGCTGAGGTGGTTCGGGCATCTGGTTAGGATGCCTCTCGAGCGTCTCCCTAGGGAGGTCCTCGAGGCACGTCCCACTGAGAGGAGACCCCGGGGCAGACCAAGGACCAGATGGAGGGATTACATTGACTCCCTGGCCTTGGATCACCCTCGGATAAGCGGAGGAATAAGTGGAGGATGGATGGAGGAAATGGGCATACAATTGAGCTATACAATTGAGCTATTCCAGACCAATCTGCTGACAGGCATTTTTTGCCAACAGCTGATTTGGTCTGACTGGAGAGGCACAGCAACAATGTTTACTCTCAAGCTTTGAGCTTCCTGACATGAATCTACAACACCACTTTTTCACATGCTCGGTGTGCTATAGGAAGCTATCACTTGTCAACAGATACACGAATAAATCTTGATATTGAACTGTTGTTTGTCTTGCACTTGAATGTGTGAATGTGTATTACCTGATTATAACTTAACGGTGCTTGTGTGATTTCATGGTAGCTTTTATAAAAAACATAGTCTCTTCCTCATACTGAGTGTAAGTATAATATATACTGTATTTATTCCCATATACAGGTACACTCGCTGTGTCACCCATGTCTCATTCACTACGACGTGGTGGGCAGGTATGAGACCCTGGAGCAGGATGCACGCTACATTCTGCAGCTAGCTGGTGTCGAGCACAAGGTCTCTTTCCCTGTTGTTTCCAAAGGCTCCAGGACTACTAGAGACATGGCGGCACGGTACTTCCAAAACCTCAGCCCCTTCTATCAGAAGAAGCTTTACAACCTCTACCACATGGACTTCCACCTCTTTAATTACTCCACGCCAGCTTACCTCAAGTTTATTTGAGGTTGGAACTTATCCCATATACTGAACATTTTGATAGTGACATGCATCTTATTCTTGTCGCAGTTTGTGGATAGCTCTACAGTGAAGGTTTCATGTACATCTTTTTCTTTACAGGGAATGTAAAGAATATATGGCTGGGTAAAGTCGACACATGAAAAATGAATCCTGAAATCCTTACTACAGCATAGTACAGACAGGACTAGAATTGTGGAAATGTATTCGGATACATTTCTAATGCAGGTGTAAAGCTTTTCAAAAGGTTTTTTGTTTGTGGGCAGAAGTAAACAAGCCAGCGGAGGTTCTATATCAGGGGTGGCCAACCAGTCAGAGACTAAGAGCCACTTTTTTACAGTGTTACAGCAGAGAGCCACATCATACACGTGGACATATACGTGAGGATCACCCCATCCCTTCCGCACGCGCGCGCGCGCGCACACACGTGCACACACACATAGTTAATGTAAATGTCACACACCAACATGATAATAACAGAAATTGACTCCTAACCCATGCAAACTGACTAGGGATAATCGGTTGATGATCGATGGATGTAGTAGTCCATTTATTGCCCTATATCACACTCAGAAAGTCGTCACAGGAAAGGGGTATTTTTCCCATTTTGAAGATTTAGCCCGAAAGTATGTTAGACCGACATGTGATCACTTTGAGATGTGCCTGTAAATGTACAGCTGTTAAGGGATGACCATCCATAAATACTGTGAAGTTTGTTCAATTTTTCAACCAAAATGTTTTTTTCAGAGATTGATGTCCCTGACTTATTTCAATCATCAAAAAGGGTCCTTGGGTTAGGGTTAGGCTGAATGGGTGAATGGCTTGCAATTTGCAAACTGGGGGTCCCTGAAATGAAAAGGGTTGAAACTCTCTGGGTTAAGGACTGTACAGACGGGGAGTCTGAAACGCACACATTATCGCAGTGATTCCACCGTGCCGCTCAATGCTGACAGACGAGAATCGCGTAGCAAGAAAAAAAACTCACAGGATTGAGGTCTAAAATACATCACGGACGTGTGCATAAAACAAGCACGCATGCAACAAACAACACTGTGTGATCACGCCCAGTGTCACGCGCTTGCTTTATTGCACACCATTTTCTCATGACAAAATTCCGGTCCCGCTGAAAATGAACTAGAAGGCACGATTTAATTATTACTGCCCATCTGTAAAGCCCTTTAGAATGTATGTAAAATAGAGAGCCAGCAGGCTATGTTGCAAAAAAAGTGTAGCTAAAGCTAGACAAAGAATACATCTGACTATTATGCAGCTATATTCAAGCATTTACCAGAATACTGTAACAATACATATATCTCTTTTAAAGTCATATGCAGTGTTTATTAACACTGGCAGTCTATACTGTATATATTTTTAGAGCGATGACATGAATGTGACAGGACCTGAAGCAGAGTAGTCCAATAATAGTGTAATTTGACCTAGAACTAATTGCAAAAATCAAAACTCTGCTGATTTTGTATCTTCAATATATCTTGAATAACAGATAAAAAGTTGCCTGGAATTGTCTGAGGGGAAAGGTTTGAAAATGGCCTTTACAGTAAGTCCACCATTGACATTCTATTGAAGGCAAATATTTTCTAAATTTCATTGTGCTTTAAGTAGCAAGTGATAGATCAAACTAGAGAGTTTTCATGGTGCTGAATACATTCTTAGCATTAGTTTTGCACAAAATCACTCATTGGGTCAACATGGTTATGGCTGTTTTTAACCCAAGGAAGATTTTTGGGGCAAAATTAATGCTTGGAATGGATTCAGCATCATGAAAACTCTCTAGTTTGATATGTCACTTGCTACTTAAAGCACAATGAAATTTAGAAAATATTTGCCTTAAATGGGATGTCAATGGTGGACATACTGTAAATGCCATTTTCAAACCTTTCCCCTCAGACAATTCCAGGCAACTTGAAGATACAAAATCAGCTGAATTTGCTTTTTTTGCAATTAGTCCCAGGTTGACCCCGTCTATTCCATATAATGCCAGTACTAAGCAGCAGGTAGGTAACATATGATGTAGGCAGGTGTCATGGAGGTATGACCTCCCTGTAGGAAGTGGAGGGCATAGAGGAAGAGCAAGTGACCTGGAACCACCAGGAGGACCAGGATTCTGGCTGACTTGGAGTTGCAACACGGATTGAGAAAAAAGTATTGTCATATAGGCTCTATATATGCACACAGAATAGCGCTTCCCACTTCCGTCCGCTTCCCTATTCGTCCTTCAAAGGTGATGATACTATTTAAAGTTCTGTTCATTTTTTTTTTTTAAATTTCAAGACCCTCATAACTCAGAGGGTGCAAATGGAACCAATGAAACCTTCTCCGATCCAGTGGCTTCAGGAAGTCCTGTTCATGTTAATGTTGGAGAGAATTCGATATAATGTTTCCCGCTTCATGGGAGAAATTTGACAGAATCTACTCTATGATTATCCCACATTATTGAAGACTTTTTAGACTACATACTGAAAAAGCTCCATAGAAAATAATACAATAATGCAAAAGAATGCTACAAAATAAAAAATAGGCCTATTCAATCAATCAATCATCAATGAACACATAATATACATGTTTGAAATTTTTAAATTAAATAACCCAGTAGCTGGATTAATAACATTAATCCAGTTTAACTTAAACAATTCATAACCATTGGGATTGGGTAGATGTAAATATTTTAACCCACTACTTAGTACTTGGATTGTGCAGTGTGCACAAATAACTCAAGTACCCAATTTTAACTCAAGTTGGATACATTTTTTGGTACACTGTGGTTTAATTAAAAACAACGACATTGCTCTTTATAGGGTGTAACAGGCAGGGGAGGGAACCGGTGGATAGACCACTCTCTTTCCACCCTCTCTGTCCACCCTAGTGAAGATTGGTTGAGAAGGATGGGATGCACCTCTCCCCCGGTGCTATACTTGATTGCTTGTGGCGGTTACTACTACTGAGCAACATTATTTGCTCCTATTAGATATATATATTTACAGTGAGTTTTTTGTGTCACACCTTTGTGTATATGTCTATGCAGTATTGTTTCTATGTTTGCTACCAACAAAAATATTCAGTAATAATCAAAATAAGAACATGTTAAGTGTTATGTGATGTCCCCTGGTCCTTGTTCAAGGTTTAAGGTTTTACTTTACATCTTAAGGTTTATAAGATTAAAACTATTACTATTACTAAAACTATTACTAAAACTATTTGTGTTTGGCTTTCTTCAGACAATGCAACAACAAATACTGTATATAATATATAACATAAAATCCTATCCTATAAAAAATCCTAATATAAAAATCAGGATGTCAATATGATGTCATATCAATGATGTCAGAGTTTCCATGCACAAGCCAGTGCAACTGAATTTATGTCAGTTCAAAATCTTTTCCATAGACACAAAGAATTTAACTTTGGTTCAGAGTATCTTGCATTCCCACAAATGTCATTCCAATTGACCTCCACTGAAGAGGATTTCTCCTGTCCTATGTGTCATGACATTTCTAAAGATTATGTTCTCTTGTCATGTAGTCATAGCTTCTGCAAAGCCTGCCTGCTGGAATGGATGAAAAGGAACAAAATAAACCAGTGCCCAATTTGTAGTGAGAGGTCTTCAATTGATGATCCGCCCTGTATTCTGGTCCTGCGGGACCCGTGTGAGACCTTCATCCCGGAAATACACGGGACAATAGACAAGAAGGAATTCCCCGAATCACAGGAGCTCTTACAGGGTAATCTGAAGCTCTTTAATAGAGTTAAAACACAATGTCAGCAAGCAGCGGAACATATTAAAGTCCAGGCCCAGGAGACTGAGAGGCAGATGAAGGAACGCTATGAGAAGCTTCATCAGTTTCTGAAGCAGGAAGAGGAGGCTGGGATTACTGCGCTGAGGGAGGAAGCGGTGCAGAAGACTCGTTTGGCGGAGGAGAGGCTTGAGGCTCTGAACAGAGATATATCAATTCTTTCAAACTCGATCGGAGGCACAGAGGAAACCACAGCGGCAAGAGACCTGCTCACACGGCCGGACCCACAGATGCATTTAGGATCACTGATAGATGAGGCCAAACACGTGGGAAACATGTCCTTCAGAGTCTGGAACAAGATGAAGGACATTGTCTCGTACTCTCCTGTGATTCTAGACCCCAACACTGCCCACTGCAGGCTGGTCCTATCCAATGACCTGACTGTTGTGACATGTGGAGAGGAACAGAAGCTTCCGGACAACGCAGAGAGATTTGACTACTGGAACGTTGTTCTTGGTTCTGAGTGTTTTAACTCTGGAACTCACAGTTGGGACGTTGAGGTTGGAGAAAACAGACGCTGTTGTGTTGGTGTGTTGACAGGTTCCTGCCTGAGGAAGGGAGACAGTGGGGGTGAATACTGGAAACTGATGTCATATGATGGTGAATTCACAGCGAAATCCAGATCAGGGTCAATCCCTCTTTTGGTGAAGCAGAAACCCTGTAGGATCAGAGTCTGCCTGGACTGGGACGGGGGAGAGTTGTCCTTCTCTGATCCTGATACTAACACACACCTGCAGACCTTCACATACACCTTTACTGATGCACTTTTTCCATTTGTTTATAATGGTGATGATAGAGTACCTCTGAAGATGCTACCAAGGAATATCAGTGTGGAGATCAGTGAAGATATTTGCTAATCTCTGGGTAAGAGGTTCAAATCCCATCTCTTCCTGTCTATTGTAAGTCGAAGTGTCCTTGTGCAAAACACTGAACCCCAAATTGCTGGTTAGTACCTTGCAATAGAGGAGTCAGTTTGCTCATTTGAAACTACCACCATGTGTTAGGAAATCACGACAAAATAATAATAACAATCCATTTTATTAATAAAGCGCTTTAGAGTCTTGTGGATCTCAGAGTGCTTACAGTGTTAAAAACAAGATGAAAAGAAATAAAGCAAAAATAAGCTGTTTAGCCCCAGATTTTAGTACAATCTTCATGATATTCTTCTATGCATCTGTGAAATGATTGCATAGAGCCTAACACAACTACAGGACCTTTGTTTTGGTGCTACCCACTTTGGAGTGTTTCACTTTACTCTGTTGCTGTTTATACATTCTGTCTAACAAACTAGTTAGCATTCCAAACATTTTACAGACATGCAAATTATTTCTGCAAGTGTGGCCATAGTTTCACTATTGAGCAGTAGGGCAGTGCAGGATATGTTTACCAGAACCAAATCTCAGATAAAAAAGAGATCTTTTTACCTTGGCAAATGTGTGCAAAGTGGACAATGTAGCAGATATAAGGTCACACAGAGATATAAGGTCAGATTTTGTATCCCACTGATGCACTGAATCAGTGATACATGTTTGCATGTCGATATCACGTCATATTGATGACGTCAGAGTTGCCATGCGCATGTTAGCGCAGCTGAATTTACATCAGTGCAAAGTAATCTCCATAGACACAGAGTATTACTTTGAGTCGGGAGTGGCTTGTACTTTCAGGGACTAAATGGTCATCCAATTGACCTTCACTGAAGAGGACTTTTCCTGTCCTGTGTGTCATGACATTTTTAAAGAACCAGTTCTCTTGTCATGTAGCCATAGCTGCTGTAAAACCTGCCTGCAGGAATGGATGAAAAGAAAGGAAATAAACCGGTGTCCAATTTGTAGTAAAAGGTCTTCAATCGATGATCCACCACGTATTCTGGTCATGCGGGACCTGTGTGAAACCTTTTTACAGGAAAAACACGGGAGAATAGACAAGAAGGACGCCCCCGAATCACAGAAGCTCCTACAGGGTAAACTGAAGCTTTTAAATAGAGTTAAAACACAATTTCACCAAACTGTGGAACACATTAAGGTCCGGGCCCAGGAGACGGAGAGGCAGATGAAGGAACGCTATGAGAAGCTTCATCAGTTTCTAAAGCAGGAGGAGGAGGCAGGGCTCACTGCGCTGAGGGAGGAAGCGGAACAGAAGAGTCGGTTGATGGAGGAGAAGATTGAGGGTCTGAGCAGAGATATATCAATTCTTTCCAACTCAATCAGAGGCTCAGAGGAGACCACAGTGGAGACAGATCTACTCACACAGCAGGGCCCACAAATGCATTTAGCAGCACTGATAGATGATGCCAAACACCTGGGCAACATGTCCTTTAGAGTCTGGGACAAGATGAAGGACATTGTCTCTTACACTCCACTGATTCTGGACCCCAACACTGCCCGTTGTGGACTGGTCCTATCCAACGACCTGACTGGTGTGACATGTGGAGAGGAACAGAGGCTTCCGGACAACCCAGAGAGGTTTGACTACTGGTACGCTGTCTTTGGTTCCGAGTGTTTTAACTCTGGGACTCACTGTTGGGACGTTGAGGTTGGAGAAAACAGGCGCTGGTGTGTCGGTGTGTCGACAGATTCCTGCCAAAAGAAGGGAGACAGTGGGGGTGAATACTGGAAACTGATGTCATATGATGGCGAATTCACAGCGCAATCCAGATCAGGGTCAGTCCCTCTTTTGGTGAAGCAGAAGCCCTGTAGGATTAGAGTACGGCTGGACTGGAACAGGGGAGAGCTGTCCTTCTCTGATACTAACACACACCTGCACACCTTCGCACACACCTTTGCTGATGCACTCTTTCCATTTGTTTATAATGTTGATGGTCGTGTCTCTCTGAAGATGTTACCAAGGAAGATCAGTGTTAATAGTTAATCCCAGGATAGACGGTTTGAATCCCGGCTCCTGCTGTCTAGCGTAAAAAAGATCTGCGGCCCCTTTGGGGTGCAGGTCTCCACCGGCTTACGTCACCCACAGGGTGATGTAACAGTTGCACGGACGTACGGATTGACGGACAGGGGGTGAAACATAGTCACCTGTTATGTCACCCCGCGGGTGACGCAACAGTTGCACGGACGGGTGTATGGACAGACCTTACGGTGGAGACAACAATAATCAGATATATTTTTGTATTAAAGAAGGCATATAACACATTATTATCTGTGTGCATTTCGATGTGTAGCCTACACTATGTAATTTTATAGAGGCATCTAAAAACAAAAAGTATGTCTGAACGTGCCAAATATTGCGAGACTGTCCACTGTTTCTTGTCTGGCAGTCAAATCTCTCGAGACCTCTGAGATAGAAAATACAGTATGCCTGTTGCTGTTTAGATCCTGAAATAAAATCATGGGCTCTGTGCTGTGCTGTACAAATCAAATGTGTGATTATAGAAAAAACTGTGATATGCATTCTTTTATAGTCCTGATAATTTTCCCAATTTTTGAAAATCATCTGAGACAACGTCTTCTAGCCCAATGTTTTTCCTTGATTTCCTTGATTTTGAAAATCCTTGAAAACCACGAAAAACAGAAAACAACGAAAAACAGAAAACAACGAAAAACAACATAGGCCAACTAGTCCTCGATTTTGACCTTTTTCGAAAATCCTCAAAAACAATGAAAAACAGCATACTATACTATAGCCTGTCGTTTTCCCCAGTTTTTTTTTTTAAATACTCAAACAATTATAAACAGCATATATAGTATGCCGTTTTTCCTCGATTCTGACATTTTTTGAAAATCCTCAAAAACTATGAATCAAAACAGTCTATACATTCTATACATTCAAAACAAACTATAGCATACTACAACTATAACTAAAACAACTATAACATACTACATACTACTACAACTATAACAACTACCGTATATAGGGCCTACTACAGCATACTTCAACCAGTGTTGGGACATGTGCACTACGTAACTTAATATATTACACAATATATTACCAAAATGCAGTAACTTGCTTAACAAAAGAAAATCTAATATATTATACTTTTCTCTTTCTGCATTACTTAAGTTTAAATATTACTTTCTGTCAATCTGTCTCGTTGCAAGTGTTCTTGGGAAATTATCTTGACAACTGCAGAAATTGACATTTGATGACAAGAATTTGTCATCAAATTATTTACTGCCTTCCATGAATTCAAGGAATAGGCTACATTTAACTCCTGTGTTAACTGTCCATAGCTGAGTAGGATGAGGTAGGTCTATGCCAGTACTGTTTTCAGGAGTGACGTTTTTTTCAAGTTGATTTCATATGGATTTGGCCAGATATCCAAGTGCGCTTGCTTTAGGTATGCCACTGGCATGCGCAATTTTTGATTAATAGTGATACTAAACATTTAATTACATATTTTGTAAAAGTTTTTTTTAAAGCAATATGTAATAGTAATATTAATATATAACACCTGCTCAGTAATATTGTAATATAATATACGGTAATATCGCTTTAAAATGAAGGGTATAATAAGTAATATTAACAAGGTAAATATTATTCCCAACACTGACTACAACTAAACTATAACAACTATGACAACTAGCTATACTAGACAACTATGACTGTAACAACGTGGGTGTGCACAGAATGTCTTCATAATATTGTACACTGACATACCTAACCAGCTTGGTTCCTTATTTATTCAAGAGGAAGATCCATGGAAAGCATACAGCCCATGATACAGCCCAAGGGGAGGGCAGCCAGGTAGGTAAACCGACTCCCCCTGCTGGACAACATGCATTCCATGCCCAGCATGGGGGATGCTGGCGGGGCGAGGGGCGGTTTACGAGGCTTGGTCGGGCTAGGTCATAGAGTAATAAAATAACAGAGGCCGGACTGGAGCGATAGCCCCGCCCCCTTGTTATTCATTTCAATACAAGTTGCTCATTGGCGCTTTGAAGCACCCGGAAGACCGCCGGAAGTGCGCCTATTTCCGCATTTGGACACCAAAATTTGGTGTCCAAATCAAGGAGAATTCAAAAAGGAGTTGTCGCGAAGGCACCCACGGGGGAGTCCACATTGGTTCATGGGAGGAAACAGACATGCTCAGTACATTCCAGGAAGTTTGACGCTTGCAAACCATGCATGCCATTGGTCTCTTGGATGGTTTGACTTCCTGATCTGTACTGAGCATGTCTGTTTCCTCCCATGAACCAATGTGGACTCCCCCGTGGGTGCCTTCGCGTCAACTCCTTTTTCAATTCTCCTTGGCCCAAATGCGGAAGTATTTCTCCATGAACGCGCCCGACGCAAGGGATTATGGGAACCATGAACGAGCGCCGTCGCGCACGAGCAAAGGAAAAAACATCAAAAAGCATTAAAAACAAGCTTGTGGGTTTGCATTGAGCTTATTATCTGTCATATAATACATCCGTTGTGTTTTGAGAGGTAGTATATGACGTGAGGACCGCTGGTTTATTCAGAAAACAACTTAAAAACAAACTGCCCTGTCCACGTGCACAAAGCAAACGAGCGTGCGTGCTCTCGGGGCGTTCGTGCATGAATTCCACCCGCCTGCAGTACCAAACTTGGCCACCAGCGAGGCAGCTTCAAGCCTGGAGCCACTATCTGGGGCCTGGTTTACGAGGCTTGGTCGGGCTAGGTCCATGATCCATCTAGTGTCAGAATTACGTCATTAACGGGCCAGAAACCGAGCGCTGTTCATTGGAAATGCATTTTCTCAACGAGGGTGGTTACTTAATTGTACCAGATTTTAAATTCATCATGATCATACTGGATTTAGTCAGTCCCTTGTTGGGAAAAAATAGTGCTATTTTATCACGTACATTAGCGAGGAGCGAGGACCTATATTAGACTATATTAAGACTCCCCGAAAAGTGAAGTTGGCCTTTAAATGTATTCGCGCGTTCTGAGCAGTGGGTGGGCGGGGTTTACCGTGACCTGCGGTGGGATCCGTAAAAAAAGACGTATGGTCGACCACGCCGACTTTTTCACATGCACACATACACACGCTGCTGCTGCTGCTAGTGTTTGTTACAATAAGACTATGTTTGTTTTTATATTAAACAACTCGTCGTGTAACATTTATTCATTGACATGGACAGAGTAGCCTAAAGCAAAGTGTTTATACATACTGGTGGAAAAACTACACATAAAAGCAGCAGATGGAACGAAAACTCTCTCCACTCCAGCCTGGCAGAGATTCACCTCAGGTTAGTGTTACTATGGCATTCAAACAGTTTTACACCAGGGCCCACAACCCCCGCAGGCCCAAAAACAAAGATCTATTGTTTTTGTCCACAATTCCAGGCAAACATACACATCAAAATGACCGTTAATCATCTACATCCTCAAGTTGTGTAGACTTGGGCTCATTCAAATGATGAACACAGTGTTGCCAACTGCCAAAATTCAAAATGCACTAGTCTAGTGGCACTTCCAAAATGCACTAGAATGCGTTAGATGCTTGTCTGGAAGGGAATATGACGTACCATTAAATGAGCATTAATCTTCTACATTCTCTAGTTGTGTAGACTAAGTTGGGCTAATTCACATGATGAATAGGCCTATTTTAACTCTTGAGTGGAAAAATGAAACCAAATGGACCCGCAAGGGTCCATTTGGTTTCATTTTTACGCTCTCAAATTGAGTTACATCTGGTTAACCAACTATCCATCATTTATCCTGGGGACCACTGGTTGAAAACCACTGTCATAGGAGGAAAAATGGTGAAAAATGAGGGTTTTATCTCTGGCGCCTGTCAATCAATTTCCCCCCAACTCACCAGCCAAAAAGCACTAGATTTTCCACCAGGAGTTTTTCACTAATTTTGGCGCTAGGGGGGTCTGAAAAAGCTCTAAATATAGCGACAAATGCACCAAGTTGGCAACACTGCATAATAGTCTCCTAATCAGCCAGCGTCTTGCACCTGCTGCCTGGCTGGCGGACCAGTCGTATAGATGTATACCGACCGTCATGTATCAGGGCTAGCGGACCAGAGACTAGAAAACCCCCCAGTATAGACAGGGACGGCTCCAGACATTTGTGCATGGGGGGGCTATGGGGGGGCTGAGTTTTTTTCAGCAGGGGCTAGTGAATTTCGGCAAAACAATGAAATATATATATATATATATATACACACACACACACGCAAATACAATGGTCCTGTTTATATGCTAAAATACATGTTCATGTTACACAACAAAGCAAATCATTGTCACTGGCTAATTTTTTTTCCCAAAATGAATGAATGAACTCTTAGTCTTTTAGATCTTCAGGGGACAGTTACACATGTACCACAGTTTCAGAGATCTGCAGAACGTAAATGGACACACACACACACACACACACACACACACACACACACACACACACACACACACACACACACACACACACACACACACTTCTACAATACTTGATCTCACAGACAGACACACAGATGAGAAGTAGTCGCAGCACTGCACTCACGCACAGACATAGTGAGGCGGCCTTTACATTAACATGTAGGCTAAATAAAGGGACGCACAGGCTAGAAACAGCTTCTAACTTGATCTCACAGACACACAGAAGGAGTCGCAGCACTGCGAACATCCACACACAGTGAGGCGCGGCGGCCAAATGCGAACATGTAAATACAGGGACGTGCAGAGTGTGTTAGGGTCCAGGGACAGAAATCACATAAGAGGGCACTTTTGAACAAATGGCAAATCTACAAGCTCACAATGCTTCATAGCGTGTCGCGGTGGGAGCCTGTAGATCAGCTATTTTTGGGGCAGTTGTTCTTGCCGCTAGTAGAAGGCTGGTTACCTGGTCGCACCATCCCCACAACACACGCTGCTCCCCTGGCTTCATTTTCGGGCACTTCATGTTGGTTCTCTGGCCCCGAATCAGACTGCAGGTCTAAGTTTCAGGTCTACCGTCAGCCGAGTTGTCCACTGAATCGGCTCTTAGGCGTCGCTTTTTACCGAACACAACAAACCGGTCCATTGTACTGGACTTAAAACAAACTGTGCAGCAACCGAGTTAGTTGTCCCTCCAAAAACACAGTCAAAAGGTTTGTGAACTATGAACTTGGCGGACGCTCTGTTGATTGGAGGATTGCAATGCGTATTGCGTACGTGACCGTGCGGGCGAAAATGACAGGTGGTGAGAATTCTGAGAAATGGATTATTTCAGTATTATACATCATTCCAAAAATTACAAGTATCATGATTTTATAGCAATGATTTACATGAAAGTCAGTCAGTTTGGTCTTCCATATATTTTATTTATTCCCTGAATATTTTTCATCACAGTCATGTTTTTGGCCAGGGGGGCTTAGGGGGGGCTAAGCCTCCAGCAGGGGGGGCTAGAGCCCCTGCTAGCCCCCCCCTGGCGCCGTCCATGAGTATAGAAGGAAAACAACCAAACAATAGCCACACACACACACACACGCGCGCGCACGCACACACGCGCGCGCGCACACGCGCGCACACGCACACACACACACACACAGGGTCTGATACATGGTGGTGACCGCCGCTGTGAAACGTAACGGCACGTCGTTATAATGTTTCAAAGCCGCCAAGTGATGCGAAACAAAGAAGCACTCCAGTCGTACACGGTGGTGGTGGTGTTGGTGTTGTGCGGATGTTGGGCTTGTTTGCAACATTGTGGCGCTTCTCGTGTTACTTTATAACTGTGTGACTGTCGCTTCCTCCTCCTCCGGCAGGGATGGAGACAATGTAGCCATGTCATGCAATGTGTTTGTGTGTGTTTGGGGCAGTGTTGCCAACTGACAAGATCCAAAATGCACTAGTGCCACTTCCAAAATGCACTAGAATGCGCTAGATGCTCGCCTGGTACATACAGATCAAAATGACCATTAATCTTCTACATTCTCTAGTTGTGTAGACTTGGGCTAATTCACATGATGAATATTTTAACTCTTGAGAGTGTAAAAATGAAACCAAATGGACCCGCAAGGGTCCATTTGGTTTCATTTTTACGCTTTCAAAGAGTTACATCTGGTTAACAAAACTGTCCATCATTTAGCCTGGGGACCACTGAAAACCACTGTCATAGGTGAAACCACTGTCCACTGTCAAAATGGGCGCCTGTCAATCAATTTCACCCCAACTCACCAGCCAAAAAGCACTATATTTTCCGCCAGGAGTTTTTCACTAATTTTGGCGCTAGGGAGGTCTGAAAAGGCGCTAAATATAGCGACAAATGCGCCAAGTTGGCAATACTGGATGAACAAAACATTTTTACACTTAGGAATTACATCTGGTTAACCAAATTATCATCATCATCATCATCATCAAACCACTGTGTTAGTGGGTTAACTTTCAAACAGTTTTATACTAGGGCCCACTATTTATTCAACATTCAACACGGACCACCACCATGTTGAGTTTAGTATCTAGTTAGTATTAGTATCTAGTTTAGTATCTAGTTTTTGCCCACAATTTAGGAGAGATAACTAACAAAACGTTGGTCAAAATAACAATTCTACATTTTCTAATTGTGTAGATTCTTGAAAATTAAGTAATTCAGATGTTTGTGTATAATCTTTTGGTTAACAGTCCATCATTTAGTTGAGGACCACCTGGAACCCTCTCTCTAGTAACTGGCATTTTCATCTGTATTAAATGACGTTAACAGCAAAATAAATGCAATTATGAAACTGCAAGCTGAAAACAGAAAATGCATTATTAAAGCTCAGAAAATTCATTCACAGTCCTGATTTGGCCTTGAGTTTGACATATGTCAAACTCAAATGGTCTCCACCTATATCACATATTATGTGCTATAGGTGGAGACGCACTTTGGCATTTAGAAGATTTAGAACCTTTTCCTGGGGGTCTTTATGTCTGTAATATGGCTTTACTTTTCCTTGTTGGACTACAATCCCCACAAAGCTTTGGTGCACTGCACCTCCTTGTGGCTAGAGGGAGGGTTGTCTTACTGAGACAGCATGCAGTCCAGGAAGTAGTGTTTTTGACATGATAGACAATGGACTCAACTGCTAATATATAATATAATATAATATAATATAATATAATATAATATAATATAATATAATATAATATAATATAATATAAAGACTCCCAAGAAAGTGTCATATTTGTGAGAATTGTCAGCATTGTGTAAATGAGAATGTTCTGTGATATCCACCCCCCATGTCTAGATCCAGACCTGCACATCCTCAAAATAGAATCCATTTCCTTGATTTTGCATTTACAGCATGTATGTGTTGTATATTTGCATGTATTCCCCATGTTCTGCTGCTCCTCAACAACTCCATAACGTCCTCAAGACGCTTTTTTTGTTTCTGAGCCATTCTAGCATTTGTTGCTGCCCTAACACACACGGCACGCCATTTTTTTTTTTTTTATTATTCTTTCCTAGAATCCTCCTCAGAACAGCAGCCAGGAGAATGTGACTTGCAGGACACTGCCAAAGACATCAAGAGATGCCAGCCAGCAGACTAGCGTTGTGGGAACCAACACATGAGCATCGGTCATGAGGACAGGAGTGCAGAACACCTGCCAGCTGACCGGATGGATGGAGAACCTGGATGAGCTGACCGGATGGAGAACCTGGATGACCTGACCGGATGGAGAACCTGGATGACCTGACCGGAGGGATGGATGAATGAAGAACCTGGATGACCTGACCGGAGGAATGAAGAACCTGGATGACCTGACTGGAGGAATGAAGAACCTGGATGACCTGACCGGAGGAATGAAGAACCTGGATGACCTGACCGGAGGGATGAAGAACCTGGATGACCTGACCGGAGGAATGAAGAACCTGGATGACCTGACCGGAGGGATGAAGAACCTGGATGACCTGAACGGAGGGATGAAGAACCTGGATGACCTGACCGGAGGGATGAAGAACCTGGATGACCTGACCGGAGGGATGAAGAACCTGGATGACCTGACCGGAGGGATGAAGAACCTGGATGACCTGACCGGAGGGATGAAGAACCTGGATGACCTGACCGGAGGGATGAAGAACCTGGATGACCTGACCGGATGGATGGATGAAGAACCTGGATGACCTGACCGGATGGATGGATGAAGAACCTGGATGACCTGACCGGATGGATGGATGAAGAACCTGGATGACCTGACTGGATGGATGGATGGATGAAGAACCTGGATGACCTGACTGGATGGATGGATGGATGAAGAACCTGGATGACCTGACTGGATGGATGGATGGATGGATGAAGAACCTGGATGACCTGACTGGATGGATGGATGGATGAAGAACCTGGATGAACTGACTGGATGGATGGATGAAGAACCTGGATGACCTGACTGGATGGATGGATGAAGAACCTGGATGACCTGACTGGATGGATGACGAACCGACTGGGATGACTGGAAGCGACGATGGAAGGCTGGCCTGAGGACGACCGACACGGAGAGAACCCAGACAGGACAGGTGTGTGGGGTGTCTTGCCTGAGGGAGATGGGCTAGTTTGGCTCCCTCCCTCGGGCATGCCCGGAAGGACCCTTCCGTGTAGATGATGCCGGATCTCGTAGAGGTTCGTCGCGGATCACGGGAGGTGCGCGTGATGCCGGGTCTCGTAGAGGCTCGTCGCGGATTGCACAAGGTCGACTTAGTGCGTGTGATGCCGGGTCTCGTAGAGGCTCGTCGCGGATCACGCGGCCCTTAATTACACCTGTATCCTGTCTGGGACCCGCGAGCAGAAAGGTACAAACCCCCTTTAGGTTAGTCACAATAGACCTTGCAGTAAGCCCCACCTTCTCCCGTACACTTTCCAGACGGGCTCATTCATCACAATGTAAATACCATGGATTTTACACATTAAATACAATGCCTGATGTCAACAAGCCTGCCGTATGCAGTGAATATAAGTGACAATTATTTTATAAAACAATGCCATATAGGAAAACTATTGCTGAAGAGGTTTGTCTATCACGTGTTAGGCTTAGCTGTGATTGGACCATAGCAGTTTGAGGAGGAGCTTACTGCAATGTCTATTGGGACCTTTTGAGCCCCTCTAATACCCAGCTCTTAGTGTATGTTCTCCATGTTTGTCCTACACATTAAATTCCTACTGACAATGAAAGGAGTGAATGTGAGTGAGGGTGTACAAATGTAGGCTCTCAGGGGGAAAAATCTTAAATGGGTAGAATTCCCCTTTGAGAAATTGGTTGAGTCACTATGGAAGACAAACTTTCTAGGAGAGGAGAAAAACTCATTTTATTTTATTTTTATGCAAAATGAATTAACACTGAAAATCTGAACTATCTAAGGCCTTATTCACATGTATCAAGCAAATGTTGTCTAATTGCTGCTCAAATTTCTTTTCAATGGGAGACACATGGTTTAATCACTTTGATCAAGTTTGACTTTGCGGAGGGGTTAGCAGAACACAGCCATCAAACACAAATGCTTTGTTAAACCATGTGACTGCCACTGGAAGAGCATTGAGGTAGCCATCAACCATGGCCAGAGCACAGAGAATCCCATTGGAAATGAATTGGAGCAGCAATCAAACGTCAATAAAATGTGGCTAAAGAGTGTAATGTTTGTACGTGTCTTACAGGACAACCACGTGACCTCGGATGGACTCATCAGGACTCAGGAGATCGTCATGGGCTGGATCACCAGGAGATCATCATGGGGTGGATCATCAGGAGATAGCTGGTGTGTACTCAGGGTCTATTTCTGGGTGGCAGGAGATACGATGCTCTGTTCATACCAGCTATCTTCAACCGCCTGACGGAAGCCCCCTGCGTGGTACGTACCTGGATTACATGCGACTGCAGTAGAAAACCAGAGCCAGGGAGTTAGACAAAGTTATGCTAACCCTGTTCACTTCATGCAGCCAGTCCAGTGGCGTGTGATTATTTTTTTTATTTTTATCCCATGCCAGCTCTGGGTAAACCAGGGAAAAACCCTGTCCCCGATGCTTAGAAACCAATGAAAATACTGCAAACCTCACCTCATTGACAATAATATCAAAAGGGAATCTCATTGATCCTTTTAACTTATTAAAAAAAGGTAAAGTGATTGTTTACTCCTAAAAGGCGGTTGCAGGCATTCAACAATACAAAAAGTCACTAGTCTTTTTTTTATAGACCAATGTATTTCCCATAATGTAGGCCTGCTTCTCATGTTTTACTTTTATTAGGGTCTTCATTATTTCTCTTCTGGTTTGACAGCGCCCTCAGGTTGATTTGCAAAGGAATGAGCTGCATTTTTTTCCATAAAGCAATACAGATTTCAAAGTAAAGTGTATGTAATTGTATAGAGACTATCTATTCTACTTCTACATCTTTTACTTAGATCACGTTCTTAAAGGTATTGTGACATGTAAAACACGTTTTTGTTCATTTTTTTGTGTTTTAGAGGGGTTCTTGACAACAATTACACCATAAAAAGTCGGTTCAGGTTCTTGGATGACATTTTTGGAACATGGACTCATACAGAACAAGAGGTCAAAGAATTCATTAATATATTAAACACACACCATAGATCAATTACAATCAAATATGCGACGAGCACAGAAAAAATCGATTTCCTAGATGTTATGGTATTTAAAGGACCAAACTTTAACAGAAGCAAGAAACTGGATCTTAAAGTTTACATTTCCACAGGGTTTAAACCACTATGAACGATAATTAAGATTAGTTATCTCAGACATAGATAGACTCTTCTTCAACAAAGATGGCGAATGCCAACATTCTATTGAACTCATACATAATGTTGTAAGATACAAAACATTCAAGTCTTATACCACAAACCTAAACACAACCTCTAGCACAGACCAGTGCATGTTCACCAACCTGATGGTGGCTAGTAAGCAACTGGTCGTGACCTGGTCCCTAACTAAACACGACTAGAATACCAGGTTGCAACCACTAAGCAAGTGATCACGACCTGCTTGCGACCAGGTTGTTATTAGTGGAATTTGCTTCTTCCTGTTAGTTTTTTGTTTTTTTTTAAATTATATTTTGCATATTTTTGTATTTTAAGGTACCTCTGACTGGTCTTGGATGGTTTGGAATTTCGGGGGGCGGGTTGAGGCCCTGGAGGGTCCCCCCTGCCCAGACAATGATTGAAGCATCTATCCTTGTCTGGGATCAACAAATGTACCTCAGCAGGGGTACATATGGAGGTAAGCACTTAGGCCCGTCTCGATTAGGACTTCTCAATTGGGACTAAACAATTTAATTGCGTCATACTAATGTTCTTAGTTCGACGTAATAGTGCGAGTATTGGATCTATGACATCAAACCAGGTTTTGAGCTCGTAGATCTGCAACTTCCACATCCCGAAAGGGAATTGTCTCAAATACTTATCTAATAATTGTGGGCCTAAGTTGGTGTGAGTGTGTAAGGTGTGGGTGTCGGTGTTGTGTGTGTGTGTGTGTGTGCACGTGTGAGTGTGCAGGGGTGTGGGGTGCATGTGGGGGTGCACAAGGTGGCAGGGTTAGAAGCACCCTGGGGTACTTTAGTGGAGCTGGAGACAGGCCATGATGGGCAGGTCGGGTTGCGTGGTGCGGGTCATACCAAAGTTCTGGCTGCGGGACAGTACCTCCTCCAACGGATCTGCGATGAACCTGGAATACCCACGTATGGCCCAACTGTGGTCCAGTGCGTCCTGGCCTCCACTTTCACGGCATCTCGGGGGAAGTAGGCTTAGGTATTTTTATAGGTTTAGTTTAGATTAGTTAGTTAGTTGGGCACAGTCATTAATCACAGCACTTTGCACATAAAAATAAATAGAAAATAGTTGGTTGTCTAATCTTTCCGTGCGCCCTGTCAGGTACCATAACATTGTTATTATTAGGAACTTTTAGTGTGTTTGTGGTGAGGTGTGTGCGCGCGCGTGTTTCATCATCAGAGGAAACGATTGGACGATTTCATTTCTTCAAGATGTATTTCATTTCTTCAAGACGCATTTCATTTCTTCAAGACGCATTTCATTTCTTCAAGACGCATTTCATTTCTTCAAGACGCATTTCATTTCTTCAAGGCGGATTTCATTGGCAGAAGAAAAGATTTATTTAGGCAAAAAATGAATGAACTTGTCCAAAGAAAACTTACAATTTTGAATACCGGTAATTGATAATTGAGTGTGTGTGACATGGTATTACAGTAAATGAAATGTTATAATGAGCATTTTTCTTTTCTGTCTTTCCTTCTCTCAAGGCTACCGAGTGAGGTTGAAGGGCAGTGAGAAGGTGGCAGAGAAGCTGGCCAAGTCATTGGCGGGGAAACTGTTCCTCCTAATTCCAGTGGGAACTCTGAAAATAGTCTACTGGCTGCTTGTATTACTGCCACCTTTCCGGGCATGGTGGTCACAACCTGACCAGTCTTCCTTGCCTTTCTTATCTACAGGCCATACGTCCATGATTGGCGGTGGAGAGAAGGTGCCAGTTACTATCCTGCGTGACACGGGGGAGCTTGATTTGTTAATTTTGTCATATGCTCTTCATTTTTCTTTGGAGATTTAGGCAGGGGTCGTTTCTGCCTGTGTTGGGCATGGAGGTGGCGGTGTTCCATGTCCCAGTGCACAAACTAATGTTGCATTCTGCTTTGTTTGAGGGTGACGTGTGCATGGGGGTGAGAGCAGCTCTTCCTGTTATAAGGGGTGACTGTTGTACTGGGAAATGGTGTGGCAGGGGGTGTGTAGTTTTACTTATTTTTTTGCAGATCGGTCTGTTCAGCTGCAACAACCTGCAGTCAGAATGGAGTGCCAGGAGGAAACTGCATAACTCTCTAACCTCCCTAGATCCTTTTCTTATGCAGAGTTGGTGAAGAAGCGGAAAGTCGATTCCCTCGCTGAAAGAGCTGTTCTCCCTAAACAGGAGGTGAAAAATCTTGTGCAGGGGTTAAGGTTTAATTGAATATTGTGTGCTGCTGTGCAAATGTGTGCCACACATTTGTCTGTCTTGTCTTGTGCCAGATTGTCATTCCTTCCCGGTTCCAGGAGGCAGTTTTGCACGTTGCTCACTATGAGTCGAGGCATAAGGGGTTGCACAGAACTTATGAGACTGTGGGCTCCATTTTCGTCACCACTAAACCCCTTATTCCTTAACTTCTTTGCCTTTTTAAACTATTAAAAAATAACATTTTTCAATAGTTTAAATGGCCAGTCTACAAGCTCACAATGTGTCAATAGATTGGCATGTTGAACTATTCCAAAATGTTTTTCAAAATAGTAAAAAAAAAAATGATAAGGGGTTTAGATGGTAACAAAAATGGAGCCCTGTGTGTTCAAAAAGTTCTTTTGGGCCCTGTGTTAAAAGTGTCCTACTTCCCTGAAATGCAACATCAGTCTATCAAAATGTCTTATTGGGTCACTAATTTGGAGGTTTCTCAGCCCATTTCCACTAAAGTTAAGGAATGCTTTGGAAACTTCATCATTTGAGCTGAATAGTTTTCTTCCAAATTATGATTGTCACAAATTTGTGAACACTGTCACAGGTGCACACATGTTGCTTTCCTATCCTGTTTACATTCCTAATGCACACAGGAAGGAAACGCATGTGGAAAAATAGTAATAGTAATAAGTAACCTAAGGTGGATGCTTTATTTGGTGTCCCGTTAATTGACCCTTTTCATGGTCCTCTGTTTTGTCTTTAAGATTACGAGTGCTCTCTGTTCTCTCTCTCTAGTCCTTCTGTGGCTCTCATCTGCAGTGCTGGATTGGAGGGCGGGACTGGGGATTGACAGAGGGCCAGACACCTGGCCAGTGTCTACCCCAAACATTATATAAAAGGCTTGCAGTGCTAACCCTTTGTTCTCTCCACTCTCCTTCAGGTGGATTGTAGGGGCAGCCATGGAGTCCTGGGCTCTTTGCTGTTGGTTTATTCATTTGTTCCGCAGTAGTTCCCTGCCTTAACAGATTTACCACGACTTTTGGAATGATTGATTATTCTGTTGTCTGTTTATCACTCCAAAAGTTGTTTTTAGGCTTTGTTTTATTAATAACAAGCTCATTAACTCACTGCACACCACCTCATGAAATTCTTTAGGTGGTGAATGCACTACAAAACCCAGAAAACACTTCCCACACTTTACAGCTATAATTGATAAATGATGATAAATGCATTTATCTCTGAATGAGCCCTGTAAACAGTGAAATGTTAAAATACAGGCTTTTTGTCAAATGTTATCTAAAAAACACACATGATCAACTCATTCTACTTTTTTCCTTAACAGATGATTTTCTATAAATTATTAAAATGTGCTATTTAGTCTAATGGGAGTGAGTGTAGCTTTTCTGCCCTCAACAGATGCTGCTTCAGCTCTCAATTCCTAACCACCATTGTCCATGGAGAGTCGAGGGGTTCAACCACCAGAGAACTCCAGGCGTCCCTTAATTCTGGAGGATCCCAAGGTGTTAACAGAAGATTCTGGAAGATATAATTCCTGTCTTATTTTTAGGCCTCCCATGGGTCTCTTCGAGAGACTATGTTCATCGAGGACCTCCCTAGGAAGACGCTCGAGAGGCATCCTAACAAGCTGCCCGAACCGAACCACATAACCTGGCTCCTTTCCAAGCAAAGAAGCAGCAACTCTACTTGGTATGCGACTGAACTTCTCACCCTATATCGAAGGCAGATACCAGACACCCATTAAGACCCATTAAGAGTTATCTGTGAACTTATCCTTTCAATCATGACGCATACATGATCCCGGCACTCATAAGTCATAGCTAGCATGCACCAAGAGAGGACCAACAATCTACATGAGCAGGAAAATGCCGCCAATTCTGCTTAGATTCTCTTGCTAATTTCCTTGATGTCCTACTGCCAAGCTATAATGGTCCTTACTTATGTAAGGGCTATAAAGGATGTCTTTTCCTTTTCAGGAAGTCATTTCTTCTACTGACAATATACAGTATGATTCAATACTGTATATTTGAACTTTGATGTTTTTGTGGAGTGATCAGGGTGCTTTTTGACATTTAGCAATAGGCCAACTTCTACACTTTTAGTCATAACAGTTCTTGAGGAGGAATACTCATCACTTGATTCTGATTCTCTTCATCACTTTACTACAGTGTCCCAGATCTTAATGACCATTTACACAACAGTGAGAACTTGGGGACGGTTGGTCTCCATTGTGCATGTCTGTTTCCTTCCATGAATCACTATGGACTCCACCATAGGGCCTTCACCTCCCATAATCTTTAAAACCATCCTTGTTAAGTTGTATACACTGAGAAAGATCATTAGAGCAGGATCTTTGCTTCACTCTAGCTCCAATGAAGTTGAGACTGCATCCCCAATAGTCCTGGCAGACATGGACCATGTAGATGACATCAGCCTCTACTCCGACAATGTGGAACCAGTACAACAACTCCTGAAGAGTGTAGTTGGTGTGTCAAGCTTAGCCTTGGGATAAATGCCAAGGAAAACGAATGATAACATCTTAACTGGGGAACAATAGAACTGTTAGGTCTAGGCGCACTCTAGTTCATCTTATATTCTCATTAGCTGAGGGGTGTGGATTCTTGCAGATCAATGTAGTTCCTATTGGAACATTGGGCGACGAGTCTCCATTTGCTCTGGTCTCTGGGGACCCTTCTGGCTCCATCTCACTGAGGTCTCGATGTCTTCTTTGGCCTCCCTCTCTTCCTCTTTCCACCTTCTGGCATCCAGTCCATCGCCACACTTTCCGGTCTCTCCCTTAGCAGTCGGAGAACATGGCCATGGCGTTAATTTTTGAGAATTTCTTTTTACATTGATCTGCATGATCAATGTAAAAAGAAATATTCTCAAAAATTAACGTTCAAGGGAAAAAAATATATGTATATATATGTGTGTGTGTGTATAAAATTGATCTAATTAAGCGCATACCAATATTTGACTCCAAGGGAAAAAAAGGTAAATTAAAACACGTTGGGGTATATAGTGTGAATGAGTGTCCACACTGCGACGTGTTATGTTGAGGGTGATTAAAGATACATTAGGCCAATGAGACCAATGATATATATATATATATATATATATATATATATATATATATATATATATATATATATATATCTCCCAAAATGGTGCCGTGTGGAAACGAGAGTAGAGTTAAAATGCGTCGTCCATGCAACGCGCGGTGAGCTTCTAGATCAGTTGTATTTACAACACGACACTGTCATACTGTTGCCTCGGCTCACTCACACCACTCCGCTCCGTCTCTTAGTCTACAGGGACATGCACAAACGGACGTAAATAGGGGCTAAAGCCTTTAAGAAAAGCACACTTTTAATCGTAGCTTCATGGCACGTTTATCCTGTAGCCTACCATAGTTTGATTTAAACCAAAACAAATGCGTTGCTTTGATCATTTCCAATTTCATGTCTATAACTACTCCTTTAATCCATTAAGACATGAGCCCTATTCTACAATAATTATACAGTAGCACATCTACGTTGGAGGCCACTCTTACTCAAATAACCCCTCTTGATACGCATGGTATGGAAGACTTGCGTTCAAATTCCTGAGTAGTTCACCCCAAAAATGGTGAACTCATGTCTAATAACAATATTTGTTATTTTGCTGTCAATCAGGTCAGGAGTAGTGGGCAAACGGCGCGCTGTACGCCAGCTGTATTGGTATTGGAGCGATATGTCTTATAAGTCCCTGCAGGCTTGTATGATAATTATGAGTTGTTAATTTGATCTCGCAATAGAGGACAGTCGGAACTAAGCGTGGCAAATAGGCTACAGGAACAATGCATATAAAAGGGAAAGTTTTACTGAACATTATAAGGTGTCAAACAACAGCCTAATATGTGATATATTCTATATAAAAGTATATAGATTCTTATTTCGAACCATTCGATATTCGTTCCAGTCCACGAGGGCTATCAAAAGGAATGTTCGACTGTCATTTTGGCCAATGTTTAGGGCCCTGCACAACAGCAGTCTACCTCGAGAAACTGGCGCAATTCAACACTCTGGCCTTCTCAGTGTTTGAAATCAGTTTGAAATGCTGAGCAAGGCCAGATTGCCGAAACTCAAAGGACCACTTTTCAACGTATCTTCATACTTGGTGTACCCCCAACCCCTCCCCTCTCAAAGTCCATGAGTTGTCCCAACGGGTGGGCGGTCCTTGGGCCACAGGACACCACTGCTTAGCGCCCGGCGGCGGGTGCTTAAGAGTGGTTGTGCGGGCGCCAGCCGTGGTGTGGTAGAGCTGGTGCCTCGCAGGAAAATATTTTCAAAGTCCATGATTTGTCCCAGGGGCGGGCGGTCCTTGTGCCGCAGGACACCACTGCTTAACACCTGGCGGCGGGTTGTTAGAGTGGGTGCATGGGCGCCAGCGAGGGTGGTGGTGGTGTGGAGCTGGCGCCGTGCGCTCACCCCAAAAATATTATCAAACTTCATGATTTGTCCCAGGGGCGGGCGGTCCTTGGGCCGCGGGACTCCACTGCTTAGCACCCGGCGGCGGGGGCGTAAGAGTGGGTGCGTTGGCACCAGCAGGGGTGGTGGTGTGGTGGAGCTGGTGCCACGTGCGGGCAAATATTTTCAAAGTCCATGTCACAAATTGTCCCAGGTGCAAGCGGTCCTTGGGCCGTGGGACGCCATTGCTTAGCACCCGGTGGCGGGCTGTTAGAGTGGGTGCATGGGCGCCAGCGCGGGTGGTGGTGTGGAGCTGGCGCCGTGCGCAGGCGAATACTATCAAAGTTCATGATTTGTCCCAGGGGCGGGCGGTCCTTGGACCGTGGGACGCCACTGCTTAGCACCCGGCGGCGGGGGCGTAAGAGTGGGTGCGTTGGCACCAGCAGGGGTGGTGGTGTGGTGGAGCTGGTGCCACGTGCGGGCAAATATTTTCAAAGTCCATGTCACAAGTTGTCCCAGGGGCAAGCGGTCCTTGGGCCGTGGGACGCCACTGCTTAGCACCCGGCGGCGGGGGCTTAAGAGTGGGTGCGCGGGTGCCAGCGTAGGTGGTGGTGTGGTGGAGCTGGCACCACACAAGCAAATATTTAAGTCAATGAGTTGTCTTGGAGCGCGGGCTCCCAGGGCGGCCAGCTGGTGCGCTCTCCCCCCCAGGCGGGGACACTATGTGGTGCATGGCGCCCAGGGCGACAGGCCCTGGGTGGCAGGAAAAAAATCGGGCGAAAACGGCAGATCCAAGGGCTTGCCACATGGCCATGTGTTCTGTTCTGTGCTTTGTCCTCCCCCAACCCCTCCCCCCGTTGTGGGGGTATAGCGTACCCGCTCGAGGCCTGCACCTTGACGTGGTGGGCGGGCTTTCTACCAAGACAGGCCATATTGAACCTTTTACGGGGCTGGAGAGAAACTGTACACAGACGGATGGACACACGCGCATGGGCGGAGTGCAAACAGATTCTCCACCATTGATCACTGAATGTAAAGATATTGTGTAACAAATTGAAGGATTTGGGGCAGAATCTAGAGAAGCAATATGAAATGAGTATTTACAAAGATCTGCCTCCTGGTGGCGCTATAACAGGCACTTCTAGAAAAAGTGGGGCATCTAGGGAGTTTGGCGCGCACACAAAAACAAACCAAGGCACAGGCATGGAGCTCCTGGTTTACTGGGATGGGGTTCAATTCCCTACTGTGCCATGCTCATTGTGTTTTAGTTGGGGAATATTAGCAGATATTTAACCAGTTTGATGTTTGTTGTATGTTGAATGTCTTGAATGTTGAATTTCCCACAAGGGACAATAAACAATAAAGTGAACCTTGAACCTCTGAGTACTAAGATTCTTCACTAATGTGTTTCTAATGGTGTCTAATAACATGTACTATGTTGAAATTCAACTACTTTGGGAAACGTCCATAGGGTTCATAGAACAGGAAAAAACATGCTTTACAAAAATCTTCAGGAAACCTTCAACTAGATTCTGCTAAATAACTACATACACTACGAGCTGTTGGATTCTGAAGATATGGAGTCATAAACGGCATAGTCAAAGTGACAGGACCTGTGCTTTTGTGCCTGTTCAAAAAAACAGTGAATGCCAACAGCGTTTCACATATTTGAGGGTTCAACCCACATGTTTAGCCGTGTTACTCATGCCAGGAATGACTGATCTCTACATGCCATAATGGTTGTAGATGTGACTAATCAACCATTAAAATATAAGATACACAGGTTCTGCAATTTAAAATGAAATTGAAATATTTGGAACAAGGCACAAAATATTTTCAGATGGATGAAACTAGTATGTTAATTTGGGGATCCTTGATGTGAAGTGTGAATTTGATTCAACCTTGCTTTGAGGCAGGTTCTGAAGATAGGTCATTCACAACATAAAGTCAAAGTGACAGGACCCATTCTCTACATTCCATACCTTGTTGTAAATGTGACTAATCTTCAACCATTAAAACAATAAGATATAATACAATTTGGTATTAAGGTGGAGAAAAGCCCACGCGTTTAGCAGTGTTGCTCATTCCAGGAATGTCCACTCTCTAAACGTGACTAAATGAGTAAAATGATATAAGATACCAATTTGTATTAAGGTGGAGAAAAAAGAAAGAACAACTTCATGGTCATGAAGTGCGGACACATCTTGTTCAAAGCCTATGCTTTGGTTTTATTTAATTGATGGAGATTCATCATTTTTGACCGTTCACAAACAGGACGACGTTTTGGGGCATTTTTCATTTCAATTGTCATGTGGAAGCAGGAAATCATTGCTTCAAATTGACATGGCTCAGAGTATGGCTGTTTTGCAGAAAACGGCAATTTGAGGAAACGGGCTTCAGAGGTTTACTTCTGTTGACATTTAAGAAGTACGGAGGTATGGTTCTCTGAAAATGTAGCATATTACTGTACTTGTTAGTAAATTATGAAAGGAAGTGCTTTATTTTATTCACAAATAAAAACAATTATTCAAACATATTAAGGAAAAACGATTGACACTGATCCAGTTTTAAATTCCAATTGCCAATACAGAGGGGAAAAGGGCACCTATATAAATAGTACAATATCCAAAATCACAGACAATATCCAGTCTAATGATATGGATATAATACTGATTACCTGCCCAGCCACAGTCAGATCTAAAGTAATCACCCTATTGTATGTTATGTTACCCTGTGTTGACCAATCATCAAGATGACATTATGCCCTGCGTAAAGGCTCAGTCATACTCCACGGTGAAGTGGCTCGCGGTGAAAGGGTTTCACCGTGGTGTAGTTTTTTAAGTCTTCACCCTGGAGTATGTATGAAACTACACCACGGTGAAACTATTTCACCGCGAGTCACTTCACCGTGGAGTATGACTGAGCCTTAAGGCTCTTTCTCTTTCTCATGTGAAATGTGTTTCACTGTGGGAGCGCACTCAGTGCAGATTCACCATGTCAGTTTACATGACAGACTCACCATGTCAGTTCACCATGTCAGTTTACATGACAGACTCACCATGTCAGGCAGGAGGAGACTTTACATTATTTAATGTGGGTAATTACTATCTCAACAATTGAAAACAGTAACTGTAATGGTGTTACTGAATGGGAAACTGTATAGAATTACTTTACAAGTTAAGTTACTGAAAAAAAGTGGTCCCTTTATGTAAGGACGTTCCCCCAACACTGCTTAAGAGCCATGAACTGTTGGTCTTGCCCCAATGTCTCAGTCAGACCTCGGTCTCAATTGATCACATTTGTTGTTCAAATCCAAGATGACATCCAATCTGGGCCACATCTAGAGGGGGGCAGGGGTGCCCACCCAAGTGTGCATCCTGCCCACCCAATGAAAGGTAATATCAGTGGTTTTCATCAGTGGTCTGGGGACCACCGGTGGTTGACAGGAAGTCCGGGACCACCAATGGTTGTGAGAGGTCCAGGTGGTCCTCAATCTAAATGGTGGAAAGTTGGTTAACCAGATGTAACTCATTGAGAGTGTAAAGATCCTTGCGGGTCCATTTGGTTTCATGTTTACACTCAAGAGTTAAAATATTAATCATGCGAATTAGCCCCAAGTCTACACAACTAGAGCATGTAGAAGATTAATGGTCATTTTGATCTGTAAGTTTGACTGAAATCCTGCCTGGAATTGTGGACAAAAGCTAAATAAATCTTTAGTTTTGGGGTTCTGTGGGGCTAAAAAGTCATCAAATGGTGGTCCATACTCATAGCTCAATTGCTGAATAAATTGTGGGCCCTGTCAAAAAGATGGAAAACCACTGCTTCATGCGAAAAACTTTGGAGTTGCCCACCCTGCCATTCTTCCAGCCCACCCTAGTAGGGCTGGCTAAATCCGTCCCTGCTCTGCTGTTTTGTCCTTCCAGTCTAGAGACACACAGAAACATGGATGGACAGACAGACATGCACACCCACACACAGACAGGCACATCCACACATAGACAGGCACACCCACAGAAACTGGGCTCCGTAAAATGATTCCTCCACCCTCCTCCCTTTTCCACTCCTTGTATATTTCTCTCTTTCCTTTTTATAATCAGGGTTGCTGGTTTGTTCATTCAGTTATCTCTCTGGTATTGAGTTGTGCTTGAATTGTACTTTAAATCTACAAGCTTTTACAAAAAAAAAAAAAAATCAATCAATCTAAAAAGACAGACTGGCACACCTGCAGACAGACTCTCCAAGCTTAAGTTTTTCAATTTCATTTCAATTCAAGCAGCTTTATGTTTGAAAACAAACATTTACATTATCAACAATATAATACAATAAAAACGGTTAAATATACAATACAGTTGGAGGGGATACAGAGTTTTGTCACATTGCATTATTTTATACATATTGTAACAGGGCATAGACATTTATTTTCTTTATATTTTTAAAGGTAATAGAGGTAACTTTAGTGTGTACAAAAACTGTTTGTAAACAGATCTGTCCAATCTACCAGTCGCAACTGGTAGATCCAATCTACCAGTTGACAGTGTTTGCACATTGTTGTATTTATCCCAGTAGGTATGGGAGTTTTTCATCGTTGGTCATAGTTTTAAACTCATGCTGAGTCAAGTGTGTGATTTGTGGACAGTATGTGTCTCTCAGAGTCTTGGTATAAGAGGCAGGTGGTTAGAAAGTGTGTTTCTACCACATTCTGTGGTTGTCAAAGGGAAAAAAGCACAATACAACAGTACAAGAATACATAAGTATGAGCATTTGAAAGTCGGAATCTTCAATAAATTTCTATATACCACGATCATCAATCTACAACCACAGACAGGCCAGTACACACACCGACAGACATAACTTGATTTGCTGAAGTCAAATATTATTTTGGTACTGTAATATACTGTGGAAACCACTCAAGTCCACAGGAAGACCATGTATACATGCACCTGCACATACAACCCCAGTTTCGTTGAAGTTGGGACGTTGTGAAAAATGTAAATGAAAACAGAATGCAATGATTTACAAATCCTCTTCAACCTACATATATATTCAGTTGAATACACTACAAAGACAAGATATTTAATGTTCAAACTGATGAACTTTATTTTTTTTGTGTGTAAATATTTGCTCATTTTGAATTTGATCCCTGCAACACGTTTCAAAAAAGTTGGGACAGGGGCAGCAAAAAACTGGGAACGATGATGAATGCACAAATTACACCTGTTTGAAACATTCCACAGGTAAACAGGTTCATTTTAAACAGTTTAATATCCTGATTGTGTATAACAGGACCATCCCAGTTGTTCACAATCAAAGACTGGGCAAGGTTCACCACTTTGTGAACAATTCTGTGAGAAAATCATCCAACGGTTTAAAAACAATGTTTCTCAACATTCAATTGCATTCAATTTGGTGATTGCATCATCTACAGTCCATAATATAATCAAAACGTTCAAAGAATCTGAAGAACTTTCTATACTAAAGCGACAAGGCTGAAAACCAACACAGAATACCAATACGAAGATAGTACTGTGTGGACTCAGGAACACTCAGAAAACCATTGTCAGTTTACATTCGTCGCTACACCTGGGAGTGCAAGTTAAAACTCTACCATGCAAAGCAAAGCCATACACCTGAAAGGTTGGTTTGAAAAACAACCAGAAATGCCTTCTCTGGGTCCAATATCATTTGAAATGGTCAGACACAAAGTGGAAAAGTGTGCTGTGGTCTGATCCACATTTCAACTTTTTGGGGGGAAAATTATGGATGTCATGTCCTCTGGGCAAGAGAGTAAAGGGACTATCCAGATTGTTACCAGCACAAAGTTCAAAAGCCAGCATCTGTGATGGTATGGGGGTGTGTTAGTGGCCATGGCATGGGCAACTTACACATCTGTGACAGCCACCATCAATGCTGAAAGGCATCCAGGTTTTGGAGCAAGTTCTGAACTCATGCTTGCATCCAAGCAACATCTTTTTCAGGGACGTCCCTGATTATTTCACTAAGACAATGCCAAGCTGCACATTCTGCACGTGTTACAACAGTGAGACTCCATAGTAAAAGAGTGCGGCTACCAGACTGATCTGCCTGCAGTCCAGATTGTCACCAATTGAAAGTGTATGGCGCATTATGAAGCAAAATTATGACATTCAAGACCCCAAAATGTTGAACAACTTAAGTCATAGAAGAATGGTAAAGAATCAAGCAAGAATGGTAAAGAATTCCGCCAACAAACCCTCAGAAATTAGTGTCCTGAGTTCCCAAACATTTATTGAGTGTTGTTAGAAGGAAAGGTTATGTAAAGCAGTGTTAAACATATCCCTGCCCCTACTTTTTTTGAAGGCGTCCTAAATTTTTTGGTATGTGTTGCAGGGACCAATTTACAAAGGATTATATAATTTCTAAAAACAATAACGTTTATCAGTTCGAACATTAAATATATTGTCTTTGTGGTGTATTCAACTGAATATATGTTGAAAACGATTTGCAAATCAATGCATTCTGTTTTTATTTACATTTTACACAACATCCCAACTTCAACGGAACTGGGGTTGTATATTCTTCCTAGTCTTGTGTAGCCAGACAACAATTCCACAACCTACAAAGGCTATAGTCTGGAAGTAAAAGTCGAGGATTTAAAAAAAAAAAAAAAAACCTGGGAAAGATGACAGGCTATAGCACATGGTCTTGGAAACATACTATAGTGTGCCATTTCTATAGTATAATATGCCAAATTTGAGAAATTTATAATGTTAATGGCAGCTTTTGGCATGTCAAAAAAATCACTTCCACTTAGAAACTCCATTCCTACTTTTTATAATTTACCTGGAGACCCATGCTGGAACGTTTTTACTTTTAAATGTTTAGTTATTTAACTTAAACACCAAATGCATTCTCAATGGTTGCACAAACTTTATTATATAAACTACATACTTACACCGTAGAAACTCCATTAAACTCCATACTTACAGTTCACATACACCGTAGAAACTCCATTGAAGCCTATTAGCTTCATCATTCTTATGGTGGACATGATTACCTAAAAAGGATGAAATGTGTCATTGTTTTAGAAATGTCGTGCTTCCAAATTCGAGAAATCTATAATGGGGGTCAGTGGCAGCTTTTGGCACGTCAAAAAATCACTTTCACCTAGAAACTCCATTCACATAGTTGAGCAGTACAGTACCGGTACAGTATATGCAACATATAGCTTTTCTGTTCGTGCTATTGAAAGCTGTGCAAAAAATCTACAAAGATGATGGAGGCATTTGAAACTTGGAGTTCTTCAATGATTATCCTTAAAGCGAGGATGTGTGGTAGAGTAGATCTTTTCTTATGGAATACATTTTGGTTCCTATATATAGAGAACAATGGTTAGTCAACAAGGGTTGGTCAATATATGGTGTGATGCGGCTAAGCAGAAGAGAATTGTGGATTTTAGAAGCAATGGCTGATAACAGGGGCGGATCAAGGCATCACCAAACATGATGGCAAAACCACGCAAGATATTTCAAATTAAAGTGCTTTTATTTAAAATGATTTGAAATACTACTACTGCTACTAACTAACTAAGGCTTTGGCACCAATGAACTAACAGCATTTCATCTTTGAAAACAGAAAACTCTGTCAGACCTTTAGCTTTATGCATGCTGTGTGTCTGTTGCAACAACTGATGTTATTATTTATGCTTACTTGCCTAATAAAAGTCCTGTAACTGAAAATGGTATGGGTGCGGCTTCATCACCCGCGGCGTGAAGCAACACGGGCCATGCCATTTTCTCCTTAATGCTACATTTAATGCTACATTATGCTGTGTACATTTGTACATAATATGAAATATATTTGGATGGTTTCATCATGTAGGACATGATGTGAATATGCACAACACACCGGTAGTCGGTACTGCTGCGAGAATCTGATTCCAGGCACGGGGTTCGAATCCCTGCGGTGTGAGCTCAATGTTTCACATTTTGTCCTACTAATTACGCATAATGTCAGTTGGCAATCAATGCATTTATTTGTAAAACCTGAATGCACTTTTAATTACACTTCAATCTAGCATGGAGGGCAGTGGTGGACTGGGCGAAAAAATCTGCCCGGACATTTTTAGCGTGATTTGGCCTAGACCGGCCCACCACAATTCTACCTGGTATAGTTGGTTAAACAGATGTAACTCTTTGAGAGCGTAAACATGAAACCAAATGTCATGTTAACGCTCTCAAGAGTTAAAATATTCATCTAAATTGTCCCAAGTCTAGTTAGAAAATGTAGAAGATTAATGGTCATTTTGATCTGTATGTTTGACTGTTTTGTTCCCCCAATCCAGCCTGGAATTGTGGACACCTCACACACTTAACAACTATAATTGATAAATGATAAAACTTTAAATGTATTTATCTCTGAATGAGCCTTGGAAACAGTGAAATGTGAAAATACAAGTTCTCAAATGTATTTAAAAAGAAATGAAACATCATGAACTCATTACATTTTTTCCCTTAGGTAGACACCTTAAGCTGTCTTTGGATATCATTCATTTGCACAAATTCATAACAGAGGATTTTCTAATGAATTATTTCATTATTACTATTGAGCCTAATGGGAGTGAGCCTAGCTTTTCTGCTAATCTGTCAGAGCTAACAAAGGTTAACCCTTCTGAAATTGACACATCAGCTAGATAAACAGCATTAAACAGCATTCACTTAAGTGACAACATACAGTGCAGATCGCAGTTGAGGTACAACATACTAATAAAGATGAAATACCATATATTATAGCCTGACGTTTTTCCCAGGTTTTTCAATTTTTTGGAAATCATCCCAGACCATGTACTATAGCCTAATGTTTTTCCTCGATTTCGTCATTTTTTACAAAATCCTTGAAAACGACAAAAAATAATAATAATAATAATCAATTTCACGACATACTGTTATTTTTCCACGAGTCCTCAAAATCCTCAAACATGATGAAAAACATACCACAGTATGTTGTCCGGGACCATGTACTATAGCCTGTCGTTTTTTCAGCTGTCATTTTTTGAAAATCCTCAAAAACTATGAAAAACGGCATACATATAGTAGATCGTTTTTTCATGATTTCGACATTGTTGAAAGTCCTTAAGATCCTCAAATTATGAAATAAAGCTATCATGCTATAAGATAGCATGTTGTCCATGTACTATAGTTGTCGTTTTTTCCTCGGTTTCGACATTTTTTGAAAATCCTTGAAAATAATGAAAAACGACACAATATACTACTACGTTTTTTCTCGATTTTTGACTTTTTTTTAATATCCTTAAAATCGGTGAAAAACAAGACCATGTACTATAGCCTGTCATTTTTTGCCAAGGTTCATCATTTTTTGAAAATCATCAAACGACGAAAAACGACATACTATACTATGTGTTTTTTCTCAAAACGAAAAAAGGCATGCTGTTTTTTTGGAAATCCTAGAGAATGACGAAAAATGACATACTTTTCTATGTCGTTTTTTTTCCCGAAAATCCTCAAAAACCCTCAAAACGATGAAAAACGGCATGCTGTGCATGACTGTGAGGTTATAGCCTTGCATTTTTGCATCATTTTTCAAAAATCTTCAAAAATCCTGAAAACGATGAAAAACCGTGAGGCAATAGCCCTGCGTTTTTTCAAAATTTTGACATTTTTTGAAAATCCTCAAATCCTCAAAACGATGAAAAAAGGCATGTTGTGCGAAATCATAAGGCTATAGCCTTGCGTTTTTTTTTTTTTTTTTTTTTTTTTAATTTCGACATTTTTCGAAAATCTTCAAAAGGCCTCAAAATGATGGAAAACGGCATACTGTGCAAGACTGTGGACTATAGCCTTTCGTTTTTGCCAGTTTACGTCATTTTTTGAATATCGTCGAAAATCCTCAAAATGATGAAAAACGGTAAGGCTATAGCCTTGCGTTTTTTCAAAATTTCGACATTTTTCGAAAATCCTAAAAATCCCTCAAAACGATGGAAGACGGCATGCTGTGCAAGACTGTGAACTATAGCCTTTCATTTTTGCAAGTTTTCGTCATTTTTTGTAAATCGTTGAAAATCCGCAAAATGATGAAAAACGTTAAGGCTATAGCGTCGCGTTTTTTCAAAATTTCGATGTTTTTCAAAAATCCCCAAAAAGCCTCAAAATGATGGAAAATGGAATAATGTGCAAGACCATGGACTATAGCCTTTTGTTTTTGCCAGTTTTCGCCATTTTTTGAAAATCGTCGAAAATCTGCAAAATGTTGAAAAACGGTAAGGCTATAGCCTTGCGTTTTTTCAAAATTTTGACATTTTTCAAAAATCCTCAAAAAGCCTCAAAACGATGAAAAATGGCATGCTGTGCAGGACCGTGGACTATAGCCTTTCGTTTTTGCCAGTTTTCGTCATTTTTTGAAAATCATTGAAAATCCTCAAAATGATGAAAAACGGTAAGGCTATAGCCTTGCGTTTTTCAAAATTTTGACATTTTTCAAAAATCCTCAAAAATCCCTCAAAACGATGGAAAACGGCATGCTGTGCAAGACCGTGGACTATAGCCTTTCGTTTTTGCCAGTTTTTGTCTTTTTTTGAAAATCGT
>CM076971.1:17300051-17302551 GCA_039105355.1 Benthosema pterotum | reverse complement strand
TGTACCGCGCCGCACGGACCGCACGCCCCTGGGCATACTGTAGGACTTTGAAACAATTCTGGCCGGGGCCCGCGCCCCTGGCCATACCGATGGACTTTGAAACAATTCTGGCCGGGGCCCGCGCCCCTGGCCATACCGATGGACACTGCAACAACTCTGGCCGTCTGTCCAGGGTACTGCCGCCAGTACCAAGTGCACCAGACAGGGGCCTTCTCTCCAAACCAACCCCCAGAGAGCATCCCTCTGGGGCCATGCACCACCCACCAGGCCCCGTCCAGGGGCATTCACTCTAACCCAACCCCCAGAGACCATGCCTCTGGGGGCCATGCACCACCCACCCACCACCCCCACCGCCGCCGGCCGAGCGTACTGCTGCCATCGTTTGATATCGGCCGCGGTGGCCAAGTGTCACCGCGCCGGAACTTTACTTACTTATTATGGGCTACCGCGTGGGCGTGCACGACGGTAGAGCAGTTATACCGTGTCCCGCTTAAGGCGGGTAAGCTTTGGAATTCACTCGGACCCATGTTTACAGAATTTGGGTATGCCCCGGCCGGGAGTCGAACCCGGGCAGCCGAGTTCAAAGGCAGACACTCTAATCATGAGGCCACTCGGCTGGATACCGTGCAGCTTTCGCCGGGCAACTCCCTCCACCCCAACCCCCCCTCTGGGAGTTGGAGGCCATGCACCACCAACAAACGACGTCACCCGCATGCGCCGCGCGTGTATGCGGGTGCTCGGCAAGTGTCTAGCCCGCTGCAGCTTGCCCTCGGAGCCGCAGCGTGTGTGGCGGTGCGCGTTGACCACGTCACCGTCACCACCCCACGCCACGTCACCGCCGCGCCTGCACTTAAACGCGGAAGCGCCGGGTGTCTCTCCTGTTTGTTTACTATGCTACCTGACGATCACGATGTTATCACCAGCGAAGCGGCAGGTCCAGCACCGCCGCCTACGCCGACCAACCACACGCAAAGGTGGGTTTGAGTTTGACTTACGCTAGCCTAACTTTAACTTATAGTTTGGTTATTCGGTCTCGCTTATATGTTTATGTTTTACGTCCCACAGCAGCACGGAGAGGGGGGACGACTTAGCTCACAATATAGCCTCACTCCTGGAGGATTTTCGGGCAGATCTGCTGCCGTCCAGGCCCACCCAACAGAGGGTACGGAACATGTCTCAAAGGGTGACACATGTCCGGGCCTTCCTTGACTTCATGTGCCGTTCGGAGCCACCCACGCCGGCCGCGGGTATTCAATGCATCACCCACCGCGGCCGTTTCCTCAACTTCTTTAAAGTCATTAATTCGCGCTGGGCTCCGACCACCGTTCTCAACTACATCTCCGACCTGAGGAGATTCATGAACTATCTCAAAGAGCGGGGGCCGGCGTGCGCGATACCCTCCGCGCCGGATCTGGACCGGCTTCTACGGTGGCTCCGGATGGAGCGTGAGGGGCTCGCCGACGCCGTCGCACAACACAGGAACCGAACCCTGGACCGAAAATCCGAACTTACGATGACCCCGGCAGAGCTGCAACAATTACTCGCCGAGGCCAAACGGCATATCCCAGCCGCACTAGATCTGCTGGAAGAAGACCCTGGCTGCCTGACAACTGTTCACTGTGCCACAGGTCTCCTCGCCACCTATCTCGCCACAGTGAGCGGCTTGCGGCGCGGGTGCTTCGTATACATGCGGGACACGGATGTGTCCTCCGCCGTCCAAGCGAGCCCCGGCCGCTATGTCATTCGCTTAGAGCACCACAAGACCCGCAGAACCTACGGAGCCGCGAGGCTTGTGCTCACAGATACTGAGTATACATGGCTACGCCGCTTCCTGCAACAGCGGCGGTACATGGCCGGCTACGCCCGACAAGATGGAGCGTTCTTCTTCAGCTCAACCGGGCGCGCGTTCGAGAAGATGGGGACCCCACGTTAAGGCGCAGGTACTCAAGCTTCTGAACCGCCCCGGTACTACATTGACCCACATCAGAAGTGCCGTCGCCACAGCCGCCGATCGGACCTTGAGCCAGGAGGAACAGACAGATGTCAGCAAATCAATGGGACATTCACTCGCAACACGGAACCGGTTCTATGTCGCCCGAAGGACCAACCAAGAGGCTATCGCCACCAGGCATCTGATCGACCGGGCGGTCATGGGAAACAGCCAGCCGGCTTCCGCATCGTCCAGCGCGCCGGTACTAAGAGTATCGCTCCGGCGCCTTGGAGGTGAGCCCCAAATGAGTCACTGTATTCCAATGTGTTCTGTCTCCGAGTGCTTGAGTCACTCGCGTTCCTTTACTCTCTCCCGCAGAAGCTGAGCTCAGGGCCTGGGGGAGCCCAGAGCCAGCACCGCAGAGCGCTCCGGCTACCAAGAGACCCCGCGGACGGCCGCGGAAGCAGAAGGCGATAGCTGATTGACACTTGCCCTCATTCAAACTGATTAATAAAGATTATATGTATATGAGCGATGTTCTCTCGCACTTATTTCACAATAAATACAGCC